>OZ009943.1:13170000-13471268 GCA_963932045.1 Caenorhabditis sinica
TAATGATGATTTAAAGTTATTTCGGAATAGGATAGGTTACCTGATTGATAAGAGCTTTAGATGGAGCCACGTAGACAACCACATCGTTGTCACTTGCACGAAGAACCTTCTCTATACAGTAGTAGGAAACGAAAGTTTTACCAGCGGATGTTGGAGCAATAATGAGTGCAGAGTTTCCACGATCCACAGAATCGAGCATTTTTCTTTGCCAGCCATCTGGAGCGAATCCACTCACACGATCGTCTTTCTTTGGATCCGATTGAATATCAATAAGCTCTCCTCCGTATTGGAGCTGATAGTAGATCATGTTAATTCCCAGATTCAGCTTCTTTTGTTTAGCTTCAGATGATGGCTTCGATCCAGCTGGAGCTTCGAAACCGAGCGACACCCAAAGGTCAACGATTTGTTCCTTCTGTTTCGACTCCAAGAACTCCCAATGTTTCACGAAACAATCTTTGAGATGACCAACAAGATCAATTGCAGCGTTTCTTCTCGTTTCTTGCTTGTCGGCTCCTTGATACTGATCGAAAATAGTTCTTCCTTCACGAACAACGATTTCAAATACACAGAGAGCACGAGATTCTGGGAGATCGAGGGATGAATAAAGGTTATTCAAGAAGATCACAGCCTCCTTTCCTTGTTGACATCCGTACTTGATCTTGACTTTCTCGCTTTCCGCCACCTTTTGGTCCTTTGCTTTTTTATTAGCCTCAAGAATCAAGTCTTTCTTCGTCTTTCCAGCTTCCTTCACTGCTGCTCCCTTCTTTCCACCAGCTCCTGGCTTTTGCTGCTTCTGTCCACTCCATCCTCCTTTTCCGGACTTCTTATCATCAACAACTTCTTCTTCAGCCACAGCGAATCCTTTTGGAACTCTTGAGAAATCGACCAACAGATTGGATCCACGACCTTCGAGAGAATTAGCAAACAGTTCATACCATCTCATCAAGAACTGCTTTGAACGGTTGGCCTTCTTCAATTGCCAAGCATCCTCAATCTTTTCCTCCTTTTGTGCATAAGTTTCTTCGATTGGCTTCAGTCTCCATTGAGATGTATCCTTGAGGTAGTCAGCGTAATCTTGCACTGAGCCTTCTTCAACTGCGTTTGGTGAAGTCATCTTCTCAATCTCAGGAACGAATCTCTTGATCATCGGAGAAGTGACACTGTAGAGAATGGGCAAATCGAGAAGAGGATCAGTTACTTCTGGAAGTGGATCGAACAACTTCTCGTTTGTATCAGTCGCAAGTGGTACTGTAAGTCCAGCCTTCTGATGGTACTTGGCGAAATCTTCCTGAAGGCGATAAGGAAGAACTGTCTGGTTGGCTGCTAGCTCATCGAAGATAGAGTATACCATTCGTCCATCCCACAAATCGCCGAGATCAAGCTTCGAATCCTGAAAACAAAAATATAACTTCTATCGAACACGATCAACTACTTACCGCATGATCTGCTTTGTCAAGAAGAACAACAGCTGCATTGAGAATCAGCCTTCTATCTCTAATAACGTTCAAGCCTCTCTTGGCATCTTCACGTGTTGGATAATAAATTCTGTGTGCACCTCTTCTCGTGCAAATCAGTGATGAAAGGAGAACAGCGGCGGCAAGAGTATCAAAAGTGTCAGATCCCTTTCCAGTAGCTTTAGCATCAGTGATAACTTTGACCCAGAAATCGGCTGGTGTTTCGAATTGAGCGAATTTCACTTCTTTGCTCAGGTGCATACGGAGGAGTGTTCCGTTGTTGTCCCAGTGTGCAGCAAGGAAAGCTGGCCAGTCAGGTGCAACAACAAGAAGTGGCTGAATGTAGTAGGCTTCGACAGAGACGAAGTTAACCTTGATAGAGTGAAGCAGCACAACGGACATCGAACGAGTCAATACATCGAAAGCTGAAAAATATAATTGTATTTCCAGACTAAACACTTGATCTTCTCCTACCTATAGTCTCGAATTGCTTGGTAAGATCGATATCCGGTGAAGCGCACACGTTTTGAGTAACGTTATCAGTGGAGATCATCAGGAAAGACGGTGTCAGATCATTGAGAAGTTTATCCCATTCTGGATCGGTTGGATTCGTGAAGAAGAGCAAATCTCTCGCATGTGGTCCATTAGCCAAATGAGCGAGGGCTGCTGATCTGGCGAAGGAAAGAGTCGTATCCTTAGCGAATTGAGCAGTCAAATCGGAGAAGACTACGAGCTTGAAACGACCTCCGATATCAACAAATTGCTGCAGGAAACGATCGATTTGCTTGTTGAGGACCAAAGATTGTCCAGCAACGTCCCAGTTGTGGTAGCTATGGGCAGCACACTCAACGACAAGAGAGTCGATTGAGATGAGGAAAATTTCAACATCAGCGAACTCGCTGATAATATTTTTATAGCTGCATGGGAACTGAGCGAGATTTCTTTTCATCGTGGCGAGTTGTTCGAGTGAGAAGTTCAGAACTTCTGTTGCTTCTCCAAGACTTTCCAAGTCATCTGACATAATCGAGCTGGCGTCGGAATCGTCGTCCGAGTTGTTCTTCTCCGATCCGGCGACGCTGTTCTCCAGAATTTGGACCTTCTCCAAACTTTTTGCTATCGATGGCTGCCGGGCGCGTGGTAAGATCACCGGCTTCTCCTCGACAACCACGTTTTCGTTTTCGCTGTCTGTAAAAGAATCTGTTAATTGAGAACGATTGCTCATTGTTAAATTTGATCTCGCAAATTCTATCTCAGTGTAAAAAAACTCACCGCTATCATCCCAATTAGCGTTTCCTGACATCGTTCTCGAATTTAATTTCGAATTGATGAACCCTTTCCAAAGAACTGTATTTATTCCTGAAAAACCTGTGATTAAAATGGCTCAAGATTATTGTTAAGGACGGCATTAAACGGTCAGGGAACCGGGGGAAAATTAGGAGATGGCGCCGCAAAGCATAGAAAACAGCAGAAGAATCAAGAACTTCATTATTTATACATTAAAACCTCTATTAAAGAAAATCTGGAGAATCCCCATAAAACAATATCACACACGGAAATAAATTAAAGGAAGTTTGGCGGACACACTCGTTTATCTTCTCCCATATAACATAAAACAAAAAAAGTAGCCGGACTAATAATGACAGACTTCGTAAAATCGCCTACTCCATCAGATTAATATAACCTCGTAGGAAAAACGCCATAAATTAACGCAGAAATCGTTCGTTTAGATCGGAAGCTCCATTCCCTTGCGGGTGTTGACAACTCGGGTAACGTAAAGATAGAAGAAATCGGCATAGAGAACAGTCTGCACAACTCCGGCAACAACGACGATTGGATCGAAATAGTCTTCGGTATAATAACGGTAGATCCAGTTGAAGATGTAAAGGGCGCGGTACGAACCGAGAGCAAACAAGTAGTGAGCAGTGATGACCTGCAAGAAGAAACAATTGAAATTGAAGAGGCAGAGAAGGACTAGTGACGGCATCTGCGTCTCTTCAGATGACATCTCTAACCGAGATGAAACTGATGGCTACTAGGATGTGAATAAAAGAGAATAACTAATGGGAGTGAATGCAAATGTGAATATCAAACATTCCAAATGGTCTCCAAGAGCAATTCTTTCGAAAATATATTTCACCTCAGCTGATCCAGTGGACTGAAGGAGGAAGAGTTGTGGGAGAATAGCAACAGCCTCCAAGTAGATAGAGAATGTCCAGAGCAACTCGAATGGTGCGTAGTCATGATTGATAATGAACGCAAGAACCGCAGATGGAATAATCAGAAGCTCCACACGGAAGGTGTCCGACTCGCGCATGTAGGTGGAACGGAACTTGAAGAACATCAAGTAAACAGTAGCGTAAGTAGCAGCGAGGAAAGTGATCTGAAAAACAAATTTGTTTGTATTAACCTAAGTGACCAGAGACTAACAAACCTTCATGAAAGTGTTGTAGAGGGAGATGTATGTGGTGAAAAGATCCAAGTAGCGAGCAGTGAACACGACGGCGAACAGAATCTGCGAACGAGCCGAGATTCCGGAACACGATCTGCTCTTCCAGATTTTGAGCAAGAGAATGATAATCGCAAGCAAGTGCGACATATCTGCCGCTATACGGAAGATGTTCATGGTGACCCTGTGAAAAGAAAAATGTTTTTTGTTGGAAAATGGAAAATGAGTGGAAAACGAGAAATCGGCGGTAATGCATCGATAATCAACAAAACACCTCTATTGTACTGAAGGAATCTATAGGTTGTCTGTTATCGAGGTCAAGCTGTTTGCAGTACGATAACAAATGGGAAGTCGTTTAACAGAGACGGGGGAAGGAAGAGAGAACGATTAAAACTTGGGAGGATAATTATTGTTATCTACTGAACTCGGCGATAAAAGAAAAAGTGCCTCAAATGGGCTTGAGCTGCCGGAAAACCGAAAGCGGGGAGGGAGAGAAAGAGAGTGAGAAGAGTGAACTGCCAGTGAAATGTGCCACGTGGGGAGTTTAGAAATGCAAATTTTAGATGACGTGGCTCACCAAATCTAGGACAAATCACATCGAAGAAAAAACAACTAAATAGAAATCACAACATTGCGAAAGAACCAAACACCTAATTTTGTTAGGCAAAATTTAAATTTTCAAATGTTTTCTAAGGTTTTTAGGAATTTTAGTTATTTCATTCGGAGTATTTGACCTTAACTACATGAACCTGAGCAAAAATTAGATAATTTTGACAAAAATGAGCCCGAAATCTCTAAAATTAGGCCGGAAATGCAGGTGAAATCCGGATGAAATGGTCCAAAATCCCAGCGAGTCCACGCTGGACAGTCTGCATTTGCGCGCGCGGGTGTTTGCGGACATGGCAGGAGTCGAGGCCGAGTCGGCGCGTATCGATCACTGTTGCTTTCGAACCCAAAAGCCGTCCTTTTTTGTTTGTTTTAACCGGACACCCCACTTTTTCATCTATCGAAACGTTTAAAAATAAAATGAGACAGCCGAATCTTTCAGACAATGATCTCGGAAAACGGATATATGGACCTGATGCGGAACTGCATCAAATGGAACAGTCGGCAGATGGAGGACCGCAAGAAACGGTTTGTTGCATTGAAGAATTGATAGCCTATTTCAATAATAAATAGAAAAGAAACAGTGACATAAAATTATAAAATATACCTCTGAAATGAGCCCCCGAAAAGTTGCAGCTTGCGATTCCCATACTACGAGCATCAGACAGCAACCGCTCAACGCGAGTCCCGTTTCACTACTCGTACCGCTGACCACATCTATGCTTCAAACGACCCAAACACTGTTGTACAGTTGGCTACTGAGCGTTGGAAGAAGAGCAAATCTCATCAGCCATCCGATGCCATCGAGATGAGCATGTTTTTGAGAGAGAATCCTTCCATCCAAGTCGCCATTGATCATATGACACCACAAGCTATTAACACTACTGGTAAGATGGATATGAAAGAGAACATTCTTCTAATTTTTTTAGTTCGATTTGCAGAAAGTATTTCCGATAATTCAAACGATTCGACGAGCACTCGCCCATCGCGTCAGACTCAAATCAAAGAGGAGTATCGTGAGGACTATGTTCTTGACGATGAGATGTCGCCAGATGAGTTTGGTTCTGATGAAGACGAGTGGTCGACTCGTGGAAAACGTCGTGGAAAGGGACATCATATGAATACCACCCAGAAGGGTCATTCTTCATCTCGCAAAAAGGTTAGTGAGCCTTGTTTTCAGATTATTCTAGAATTTCACATCTAGGTACCAACAACTCGCTCATCCACTTCCCGATCGACCCCATCTCGTTCTGTTGCTAGAGAAGTGAAGTTCGAAGAGCCAGAAGAGAAGCTGCACCAGTGTGACAGTGAGTGATTGTTCGGATTCGAGGATTCCTCTCGCCCAGACCCATCGCCGGAGATGAACCACATTCTCCTTGTCCTTTGCACCTTTCTTAACTGAATTCCCATTCCCACATACACACACATAGCATGCCAGTTACCGGGAACACCACCATCATGTCTTTTGTCGGTTTAATGTTTTTTTACTTCCTCACATCAGTTCCTCACAGGGAGAACATACTTTTTTATTTTGCATGGTATCATTTTTGCATGACGTTATATTTTGAGCTTAAGCATGCATCGCAAAATTATACATACAATCGAAGTAGTTGTATGGAAGTAAGTGTTAGTTCTAGTGAATGAGAATGCTGTTTCGGGTTGTGTATAGTGGTAGCACTCTAGAAAGTTTCACTGGTTCCCCCCTAATTGTCATTCTTCCTCTCTCTCCTTGTCCCCCTCCTACTCCTCTCCACTAACATTTAATAACAATAATCCCTCTGTAAAAAAGAAAGAAAATTGGGCGAGAGGGATATATCCTATCAAAATCCGACAATCGCCCATGTTGAGCACTGGTGTTTCTCTCCCGCGGGGGTCGATCGAGAGGAAGTTTGTTAAAAAAAATTAGTGAAGAAAATAATGACAATAAGCACAAAAAATCTATATAAATTAGCATGAATGAGTGTTCCTGGCAGCTTAAATGATGTGAAAACTGTTTTCAGATTGAAATTACTATTCGATTTTTCAGAATGCAACGCGAAATACAAGAGCCTCGCGGGTCTAAGTTACCACCAAGCCTACTTGCATGATAGAAAGACTAGTCAATTATTGGATTCGCGTAAGTTTCATCAATCTCAGCTTCCCACCTTCAACTCAGATCAGTTTCAGTATTGTCCCCTAGTATCGAAATATCGTCTAACTGTGATTTCTGCAATGGTACCAGCTACATGAACAAAAACACCCGGTTGCCCGAGGACCTTGTTAGTTGTCATGATTGCGGTCGCTCCGGTCATCCGTCGTGTCTCAATTTCAATCAAAACGTCACTACAATTATTAAACGAAGCGGGTGGCAGTGTCTCGAGTGTAAGAGTTGCACCATTTGCGGAACTAGTGAAAACGATGTGAGTTTTTGTATAATTTCACGGTTCTTTTGTACTAATTCATTGGTTTTCAGGATAAACTGCTCTTCTGTGACGACTGTGATCGTGGGTACCATCTCTACTGTCTTCGTCCGGCACTCGAGAAAGCTCCAGATGATGAATATTCGTGCCGATTGTGCCAAATCGAGTTCGGAGAGAAAGCGAGTGCTCCAGCAAAGAAGTGATCCTAATTACCCTTATTCCTGTCGCATAATCTTCATGTTCCTTTGTCTCTTAGCAGTTTATCATGTGTTTTTACTACTTCCTCGCAAAATTGGTGTCAACAATTCACACTTTGTTTTATGTATTCCCAGTTTGCCCTTTCCACTTCCCAAAAAATGTATACCCAGAATCTCGACACTTTATTCCAATGTCTCTTAACTTATTATCATTATTATGTGCATCGAAGCCTTCCTATACCATAAATCTTATTTATTATAATTAGTTAGCTTTCTGGGAAATTAATGCAACATTTTAGGATCTTCGAATGCCGCCTGAATCACTTAGGAGACAAATCCTGTTCTTCCGTTATCTGACTTATCATCTGATGACCTACCACTACTATTGAACAATACTATACATCTCTATTCCTCTCTTCCTCATCTTACTTAGTTATTCATCACCCAGTTTTATGATCTTTTTTTGCCATTTTTTATGGACAAAGATAGAGGAAAAACTATTGATTTCTCTAGAAAAAAAAAACACTTTTGTTTGTTCTGAAATCTCTTCTTCTTCCGCTCCTTTTGGGGTATAGTTGATTCAATTTGTCTTCTTTTCCTTGGGAGGAAGATTTCCGGAGAAGTCTCCAAAACTTCTTCTTTTGGCTTCAGTGAGAGACTTCCGATGCACTTTTAGAAGGGAGACTTCTGAATAGAGAATACACGAATTCACAACTGTAGTCGTTGGGATTCTATTGTATTCAGAAGTTATGATGATTTTTTCCTTAGAGAGAAAGGTGAGTCACTGGGAAAATAAACACTATTTTTCTCCGTTTTTTGCTTTTTTCCTCGAATCGTTCGAGTGCTTTTAACCTTTTTTATCTCTTTTCTTTTCTTCCTTTTTCTCACCTTTTCAAGTGTTGACTTTTTCCTTTTTCGTTATTCTTTGTCTTTTGTTTTTTAAATTGAAAAAGATACTCACTTTTAGAAGCTCGAGTAATCATAAATTCGGGATACAGTATCGTTATTTTTCAACTGAAATCTTCTCCTTCTAGAAATGTCTAGACACCAAAACCTCCCTCTAAACCCACTAAAAACCACCGAAAAAACTCATAAAATATTACAAAATTCTCCAGGGAACACCAGCAGTCATGATTCGGAGGAAGAGAGAGAGGCGTCCGTCTGTCTCTTTCTAAAAATGAACAAAACCGGAACGAATTTGAATAGAAAAGGGACAGAATAGGAGAGGGAGAATATCAATTTTTATGTGTTTTCACATTTTTGGAATTTTGGTTTTGGGGTTCTTTTGATGGTCAGTTTTGAAGGGATGGATCCTAAAATTAGGATAGGAATGTTCAACTTTAGGCGTATGGTTGTGGTTCAGGAACTCGCAATGAGCTTTGACTGAGGATTTTGGCTTTGTTTTAAAAAGTTTGCGATTGTTCCTCGCTTCAATTTTCTCATGTATCTCGAAAAATCTCAAAATCTGAGGACCCCAAAAACCGTTACGATTTCTGAACCTCAAATTTTCAGCTGCTCAGACTGTCAACCTCTCTGAAATACATTTTCTTAGTTTTCCACAAACTCAAAAGCCTAAAAAACTCAAAAATTCAAAAGCCTAAAAACCTCAAATTTCAAATCTAGACTGCCCCCACTAATGGACCAGTTTCCCTCCTCTTTCCCTCCTATGTTTCTAGGTCACCTCCTCAATAAACCTCCTGCCTTCTGTTGTTTTACCAACCCAAATCATCCATCATTTTCACCCTCTCTCTGTCCATTTTTTGCCCTTTTTTGTTCCAATTATAATACATTTATATATATATACACAAATGTTTATTCTGCCACCCATCACAGTAGAAAACATAAACTTCTTCTCCTCTGCGTCTGTTCTTCTTCCCTTATCTCTCCTTCCAATATACTTTTCCACAATGATTCATCTCTCACAACAGTACTGTCCTTGTTTTTTTACCCCTCCCCGTCGCCTCCCTCTTTCATCAAGATAACCCTTCTCCTCCTTCATCATGGTCTCCTTCTTCTCCTTTTTACTGTCCATTTGAATGGCATGGAGCACCCGAAGAAGAGAAAGAAAAAATAGTATATGTTTAGAAGAGACGCAGAGAAATAGAAGCAATAGGTACTGTATGACGTCGACATCATTATAATGTGCATTTTCCTCTCTTCTCTCATTCAGGTCACCCCCTCTTTTCCTCTTTTTCGTTTGCTTTTGAGTTCTTTTTTGGTATTGGTTTATCACTTCCCAGTGATGTTCTCTTTTCTGTTCTTCTACTGCAAAAGTTATTAAGAAAATGTGATAGTCGAACTGGAGCATATTGTGGAAATGAATCCAATATATTTGGGGCTTATAGGATTTGGTTCGAAGAGATTGGCTCATAATAGTTCTGTAGAAAGGCAACGCATGAAGCTGTCTCAGAATCTCAAAATTTTTGGTTCTTGCTCTTAGAAGTATATAACCTTAGCATCGTATAGAAACCCTAGAATCTCAGATTCCTAGTATGACTCATTTTCATTGATTCTATTCCTTTTTTCAAACACTGTTTCAGTACCCCATCTTCCATTTTCTCACGGTATTCCCTCTCCATTTCCACTTCATTCATTCACCTCTTTTTCTAACCCATTTCCCTCCTTTTTCTTCTTCATTTTTTCTCATTTCCATGCCACTCATCCGTGTAGGTATAATTACAATATGATGTGCTATTCCTTGGATTCGTTGTTCCAAGGACAATTCCATTCTTTTGCTTTTTCATTCTGGTCATTTGATTGCGTTCTTTTTGGATTTTCGATTTCATTTTATGTTGTTTGGTTTTCCAGAAACAAAGGACGAGAAAGGGAAGAAGCAATAAGGATCAGAGGATGTCAACAGCGGTGGATCGACTTGGTGAGTTTTTTTAGAAAATCTAAATATTGAAAACAATTGGTTACAAACTCAAGTTGGCTTTTGCGAAAATGTTGAGAAAAATCATTCATGAGAATTATTGAATAAGAAACAGTTTACTATAACTGGGGGAAACTGAGTCAACTGAGTTATGAGCCTGAGCTCATAACTCAGTTGAAACTGAACCGATATTAATGAAAATATACCATTTGATAGAAAATTGGTTTCTCATAAAGTCTATCATTTTGGTTCTCAACTCTTCCAATTTGGACGTCTCCTGGAGCCAATAGTGCCGGGGCTCCTCGTTGTACTACTTGCTCTTTTTTGTTAATAGATAATTGTTGATAGACAATCTGTAACTGTCTGTAAACCTCTGCTTCTGATTGTCTCTCGACTTATAAAAATTTCCGAAACTTTAGTCCACTAGCAACTGATCTATTTAATGAAACCCCATCAATAAATCGAATATGCTAGAAATCCGTTTTACAAACTACGAGCTATCTACAAAAAAGAGAAAAATAAACTTTGACCTCTCTCTGTCTTCCTCTCCTTTTGTCTCCAACATGAATTCATGAGCACACCTTCTCCTTCTCCTGGAAGAATGTAACTTGATATTTGATATCGGAAAGTGAGACTCTCATTCCAAAGGGCCCTTCTAACCATCTGCCACAGAGAATTTGAATTCACATAGACTTTTGAAGATGTTGTTTTTTTGATTAGTGGAAAATGAAATGCAAGTATATGTGAAAATAGGGGAGAATTCTCTTTGAAAGTATTCAGTTTGGTTATCTGTGGATTCTTAAACCAGAGATTTTTATAAACTCAGTTTTCATGGATGATCCAAAATTTGATATTTGATTTTGAATTTTGAAGAAAATTGAGTGTGAGTTTTTGGAGATGACTATTTTAAGGTGGAAGGCCAGAAGGCTTTGCTTTTTTTTTTCAAAATTCGAGTAATTGAGAGCTGAGGAATTTCTACCGGCCCAGCCATGGCTTTTAGAGAATAATTTTTGAAAGTCAATCTTGGAGCAACATTTGATGTTCTCGCTAAATTTTTATAAAAATATGATTTTTTGTGAATTTCTCATATTTCATGAATTTTCGACTCTTTTCCATAAATTTTTGAAAGTTTCTCGAAAAAATATCAAAATTCATTTAAAAAAAGTGTTTTTTTACGATTTTTACTGAACCGGGCCGATGGACCAGGCCCGAAAAACCTGGGCCCGGTCCGGCCCGATTTCGGCAAGTATGATGATTTCCATTTTCAATAGTTTTGTTTTGGTAGGCTGATTTGCCCCGTGTTTTTTCCTACGATCAAAAATATGACCGAAGGCCACTTGGCGTCAAATCAGATGTCAGGTCCGGAGACAAAAGTTCTGACACGCTGACGGAAAAATACATACCCTGGCTCTAAAGAACACTCCAAACAGGTTGCTTTGAAAATTTTAGAATTTTCAATCTCATTTTTAGATTAGACTTCATCTCTTCCCACTATCATGCTCCTCCCAATTCTCACCTTTTCGCTCAAAACTCTGTCTATCTTGATGTCCCTCCTTCTCTTGTCTCCTTGTCCCTCAACTTCTTCAAATCAATCTCAAAAATCATGGCATCACTCTCTCTTCTTTCTCCTCTGTGATCACTTCCGCCCACCTCAATCCCTCTCCCTCTCTCCCTCTCCTTCCCTATCTCATGCCCCATCCTTCTGTTTAGCAACACACGAACAGCTGTGATTTCATCGGTTTTCCTTTCGTCTTCCAATCACTTTTTCCCTCCTTCCCATTGATCCCTCTTCCCTTCGATGCAACTCTTTTTCCTCCTTCAACTTGAAACCACCACCGCCCGTTTTTATACTATTTGGATTACTGTTTTCTCTCTTTCCTCGGCTATGACAAACTATTCATTTTTATATTTATATCCTCCTTCTTCTTCGCCGAAAACTTTTCCGACTTGTCATCAAAAGAGGAAGAGAGAGTAAGCACATGCAACATTCCTTCCCCGACACTCTTGACGCGTTTTTTGTACTGTTTATCTTGACTTTATCTCGAGACAAGAGAGAGCACTTTTTATCTTTTAGTCGTTTATCTTTGAGTTTTTATCTTCTTTTTTACCAGCTGGAGTAGAGTAAAGGTTTCGAAATCTACTTACTGTTTGTTGAGATTTCAGGTGGGATGAAACTCGTTCTGATTTTTTTGACTTCTCTTAACTTTTTTAAGCCTTTCGATTCTTTCCAGCTCTTAAATTTGTTGGGTCTTCCTGCAGAATCTTTGGATTTTGTGGTTTTAAGTTCAGAATTAGCCTTTCAAACTATTTTACTTTCTAGCTATTTTTGAGATGAATTCAGAACTTTTGGGCTTGAAAAATTTAGATTTTTCATATGAGATGGAGACTTTTGCCTAGAACACTTTTTTTCGAGAATTTGAGTCTAGGGTATTATTCCGACTCCAAAACAGGACGAACTGAGAATCTGATCAAATATCTACCAAGAAAATATTCGAAGGTTCTCAGACTCTCATAGTCATACAGTACCGGACGAAAAGATATTAACACTTGGTGTTTTCAGTTGAAAAACGTCAACTTTAGGGGACTGGGGAAGAATGTTAAACTTGACCGTTTGATCTAAAACTTTTTGGGTGTATACATCAACTCTAGAACTCTATTTTTGTAGTTGACAACTTTTTTGTAAGACCTCTTCTAAAGATGTTGTGTCCCTTCAGAGTGGGTCGATGCTAAATTTTCGCATTTTTAGTGCAATTTTCACCGTTTTTAGTGTCTTCTGCATTTCACAAGCCATATCATTTTTAGAAGAGTCCGTACAAAAAAGTTGCCAACTACAAAAATAGAGTTCTAGAGTTGATGTATACACCCAAAAAGTTTCAGATCTAACGGTCAAGTTTAACACCCTTTCCCAGACCCCCAAAGTTGACGTTTTTCAACTGAAAACACCAAAAGTTCATATCCTTTTGTCCGGTACTGTATATTGAAGCTTTTTTTAGAATTTGAAGAATTTTTGCAATTTTGAAGCTCTGAAAGTCCTCTTCACTTCCCCCCCCCCCTCCTTTAATCCAACTTCAAGTTCCCCAACTTTCTCTCTTACCCTTTGTTCCATTTTTCTCTCCTCGAAATCTAACTTTTTCTATCCGAATTCAATCAAAATTCCTTCTCCCTCCCATTCCAAAGGGGTGTGTCTTCTCCTCCCTTTTCTCTCCGATTTAAAAACAAAAACTCCCGCTCTTTTTCTTCTTCTTCTTCTACTTTGATGTGTCGTTTATGTGTCTCTTCTTTGTCTGTTTCTCTTAATCTTACCCAATATTTTTTCTTTGAAAAAACCTAAAACTCATGGAGATTAAGGGTCCAGATTTCGGGAGGATGGGGTGATGGTGGTTCCTTGTTTTTATTTGTTTGTTGTGTTTGATTTTTTGCCGGAGATAAGAAGAGAAAGAGAGACTTTTGAACACTTTTTGAGTCTGGAGTTGGAGTTTTAGGAAAGTTGGGAATTCAGAAAATATGGAGGTCCAGAATGGAACAGAAGCCAAAAAGATCTCAAATGAATTTAGCTTCTGTTTTCGGGATTTTCGGTGATGAACATTCCTGTTCAAATTCGTAATATCTAACTCTGATACCAGTTTTTTATTGTCCCGAAACTCAAAAACTTTCTGAGAGTTCCTTCGATGATGGTTACTCTGTTTTTTAGGTTCGTTTTAATCTTAGAACCACTCGCCATTTGTCTCGTTTGGGAAATATACATTTAATTTTTTAGATTTCCTTCTGAGAACACTCTAATCGTTGTTTTTTTTTAGAAGAAACTAATTAGAAACAAGATTCAGAAAAAATGAAGAGATTAGTTGTTCTTCTGAATTCCAATCCTCAATTCAGTTCGAATAGAATTAGGTCCAATGACAAATTCTCTTTTTCTGTGATTTTCAGTGTCCGTAATATTCAGAATCTTGGAAAAAATAAGATATCCTCAAAGATTCCAAAATTCTATCATTTCATCAACCTTAAATTATGCAAATTTCTACTTTTGCTGGATATGTCATTCATCTCTGATCCTAATCTCTTCTCAAAGTTCAAAGTCTCCATTTCTAAAAATAAAAAAAGTTTCCTTTTATTTTTTGCCTCC
This sequence comes from Caenorhabditis sinica, assembly GCA_963932045.1. Classification (NCBI taxonomy): domain Eukaryota; kingdom Metazoa; phylum Nematoda; class Chromadorea; order Rhabditida; family Rhabditidae; genus Caenorhabditis; species Caenorhabditis sinica. The sequence continues at coordinate 13,184,095 of OZ009943.1, forward strand.
TCAGATGCTTCTTCTCTCTTTTTTCAATGTCATCTCCATAAATCTTTTCCTCTTCTTTTTCTTTCTTTTCTTCTTTCTTCTTCATCGTTTTTTTCTTTTCTTTCTTTTCCAGTAAAAGCCGCCACATTTTTCCTCCTTCACACATATTTTGACACTACATAAGGACCCTCTTTTCTTTCGGAAGGAGACATATTTTCTCTATTTTCTCTTATTATTTTTCTGCTTATTCCATTTTCCCTTTTTGCAGTAAAATGCCAAGCGACGATCGTTTCGCCGATGCGGTCAAACCGGCTCTAGGTAAAATTTTGTGGTCATAAAATTTGAAATTTCGGATTCCGATGTTTAGCATCCGGAGAAAAAGAAATCAAGAGAGCGTGTCGTTTTCGGGGGGAAATGGTTATGAATGGATTTATGACCTGAATTATGGGATAGTTTAGTTGTAGTAGTTTGAGGAGATTTATGAGATTTCAAAAAAGAAAAATGAGGTTCAGAAGGTTTATCGTCTTGATGGTAATTTGAAAATAACGAGTTGGGGAAAAATCGAAAATCTCAAAATGTAGGAGTCTGGAACTGTGTGATACTCCGTATATAATGGTCTTAGAATCTGAAAAGCTTGCCATCTAATCATCAGAAAATTCCAGATTGAAGCAAAAATTTTGGTCGATTTTTCCTCATGGGACATCAAAAACCTATCATTTTCCAATTCCAGAAGCCCTTCTCTCCGATCTTCAACACACGACAGAAGTGCTCCGTCGAGCTCACATCAGTGACCGTCGTTCCCAGAGTCGTGATGATTTCGATCAATCCTATGATCTTCAAAGAACCATGGAATCTCAGAGGTAAGTTTTTTTAAAACTTGAAATTCCAAAAATCTTATATATAATTTGGATCTCATTCCAAACAAATGCGCTGTAAAGATGTCAAGAAAAAAATCTCAAAAATCATGCTGCAAATAACTTTTTTTGGTTCAAAAACTGAATAGTCTATGTTCTAACCTAATTGTGCTAACCTGACCAAGTGTGAATCAGGTTTTTTAAACCGGAAAGTTTTCTGGAATCTGAAATTACATCTGTCTTGATGAATTGTGACTTGTGTCTTATCTAACCATATCTGTCTCCTCATTTTCAGTAACGGAAACATCTCAACCTACAAAAGAAGAGCATCCGAAGGAAGAGAATACTCGAAGAGTCCTGAGAGGATCTATGGTTTGTTTTCTGTCTTCAAAGTTTGTCCATTGTCTTATTTTTTCTGTAGAGAATGGACCCGAACCTAACCCACCCGTCTATTCTTCCCGTCGTTCATCTCGTCCCAGTGTTCAAAGTCTTTTGTCTCAAGTCGAAGAACCCGCTGTTATTCATGCAAGCAGGTAGGAGGTTTTGTGTATTCTTTAGAAGTTTTTTGGGGTTGCGAAAAAGTTGGAACCTAACCGAAACTTTTGAAATAATAGTTGATGATATCTTGTGAGAGCGCAGTAGGGATATCTAATTCTCACAAGTTAGTGTCTTGGGGAAATATGTGATTGGTCTTGGTCTTAACCTCGTGGGGGGGGGGGGGGGGTAATTTCCCCTACGCAGGTTTTTCGAAACGAGTGTATGTGTTTTCGCGTCAGCGTGTATAGTTTTTGGTTGCGGACCCGACATCAGATTTGACGCAAAGCGACTTTTTGCAGGATTATTGACACAAAAATGTAAAAATGAAGCTGGAAAGAAAAATCTTATGTACAGTTTCTAAATGTTCGAATTTCCCGATCAAGTTTTGCAGAAAATCTGAAAACTTCTGACATTTGTGATCCTGAAATTATGAGGGTCTGAGTGTGAGACTTCTTCAGATAATGAGATGCTGAGGTTTTTAAATGATTACAGTCAAAGAATCTTGCATAACAATCTTTCAAAGTTGTTGGGGCTCGAATAGTTGAAAGTGTATGAATCATCCTAACATTTTGAAATGCCAATAGGTCTATTTTTGCTTCCTGTGGCCAAAAATTAGCAAAATGACTCTTGGCGTCAAATCTGATGCCAGGTCCGCAGCCAAAAAATACTGACACCTTGACGCGAAAATGCACAAAACTTACCCACAAATTCAAAATAACCTGTATTCCAAAATCCGCCAACTATTCAAAAAAGTAGTTTTAGATACCCGCGCCCCTGTAGCTCCCCAATCCTCCAAGTCCCCCAGATTCAAAACTTTTTGCTCCAGGTCATTCCTGTAACATTTCTGATTTTCCCTTGTCCCCTCTCTCCTGCGTCTCCTAATCTCTCCCACAAACAAAATCGTTGCTCCCGTGAAAAAAGACTAATAACAGTGTTTGGGGGAAAGAAAGAAGATGACACGCTAAAACACGCATATTACTACATTGCTGCTGCTCCCGTGTGTCGCAAATCATTTTTTTGCTGCTGATCGGGAGCGGGAGCACTAGATTTCTCTGCGTCTCTCGCTTTGTTTGTCTATCTCTCCCTATTTCTAGAGACAAAGAGAAAGGATAGGGCGGGAGTACCTCTACTCTCTTTTGTGAAAAAAAACGAAAGAAATCTCCTTTCTCCTTTCTTCTCCCCCTTCTTATCACTTCCCGTCCCCTCCCGAGATGATGCGCGAACTCCAACAACGGCTTGACCACTATAATGGGCCTAATTATGCCCAGAACACCCATTCCAATCAACAACATCACTCTGTTTATAGCTCACGAAAGTCACTCGGACCACCATCACAGGCACAATCTTATTCCGATGTTGTGAGTTTTTTTTAAAATGAATTTTGGATTTTTGGAAGTTTGAAAAATGTTTGGTTTGGTTTGATTTGTTTGGTTCGTTGTGAGACCCAAAAGTTTTAAGATTACGGTACGGTAAAATAATAATTGGTTTGAAAATTGAATCAAATAATTCGGGATCGTCAAGTTCCGAAATCTCAAAGTTCTGAGAATCCGGAACTTCGGTAATCAAAAGATTTGAGATTCTGAGGCTCTAAAAATCCGAATTAATTCCGATTTCGTCAGAATATTCAATTTTCAGACTCTTGAGACTTGGGAATTTCAAGTTTGACCAATTTTCATTTTTTTCATTTTCAAGATTCCTCAAATCTTGCGAGCTTTGAAAACTTCTCTTCTTATTTCTCGAACCATTTTTTACAGTTCTGTCTCTTTTAAAGTCTGCTTTCTGTGAGAAAATATTGATACGATTTTCAACATTTTTAATTCAGTTCATTTCCCCCCTACTCCATTTCCATTCCTACCAGATCCCTCTCTCATTACCAATTCCATGTTTCCCCCCAAAAACCATAAAAACTCCATGAGCTCCCTTTTCATCCGCCCATTTCAACTTCATTCTCTTCTCTGACAATTCCAAAACATCCGTTTGATTTGCATACATTGCTCAGCTTCTTCCTCTTTTTGCCGGATTCCATTAATCCGAAATGCATCTGCTTCTGTCTTCTACTACTTTTGAAAACTAGAAAATTCAGAAGAATCCACTCCTGAATCCTTGTATTTCTTTATTTTGGTTTCTACAAACCTTTTAATTATCAAATTTTTGAGTTTTTTGAAGTCAGAATTGCTTATTTTGCCAGTTGAGAATGAAAAAAAAAGTTGGAAAATGAGTGGATATTGAGATAATTGCAAATCTGTAAACTTAGAATAGTACTAAAATTTTTTAACAAAATGTGCTTTTTTCGTCTACATTTAGCCAGGACTGGTACTGAAAAGGGCTGAAAATGAGAGAAATCAAAATAGACTCTTGAAAACTTGAAGAAGATGTTGTGAATCTCTAAATAGATTATGAATTTTCACACTTTTTATAAATAACTTTAGCTATTTTTTTGTGGTCCTGTTCCCTCTTCTCAAACGAATTTTAATGAAAAACATTTTTATTGTCGATCCGAGACCCCTGAGATTTCTTCTGAACTCCCCTTTCCATTTTTTACTATTTGCTTTCTTTTTTGTCATTTACAACATAGTAAGGAGGTGCCGCTTCTTCTCTCTCGCAGAGAGTAGGAGCAAAAAATTTTGTTTGTAAAATCTTCTTTTATTCTTTCTATATTGCTCTGCTGCTCCATCCATTTTTACGTGGAAACACCTGAAAATAGTATGTGAGATCAGGAGACGCAGAGAAAGGCAAACAGTGGAGACTCTTTAGTTAAGAAAAGAAGGAAGCGGGGGTGTAAATGAAGGTGAAACTATGATGGTTTTTGGGGGAAGAATGGGAAAGAAACTGTCTTGGTTTTTGAGTTTTGAGAGGAGAGACGATGGAGGTCATGTGGGAGAATTTCGAGCAAGAAATGGGGAAATGGAACGGTTTTTTGAAAGAAAAGGAACAACTGAAATGGGAGATTTTGAACGTTTGTTTTGATGAGATTTCGGGAAGAAGAACAGTTTCGAAATATCTGAATGGTATATAGAGATTTTCTTGAAAGTGGAGCACTCGAAGTTTTCGAAAATCTAGATGTTTTTACAGAATTCTTTTCAGTTCTGACTATTGTTATCTACGACCACAGAATCCGGTAATCTCGAGCCTGAGAACAAAAAAATTTAGAAAAATCAGAAATTTAGAAAAGTAGGACTATCACGATTTCAGACTATCTGGACATTAAACTCTCAAAATCTCAGAACCCCTTTGAACTAAAACTTTGATCACTTTTAGAACACGTTACCTAATTTTTTTAGTAAGTGTCCAAAGATTGACTTTTCTCCTTACTCTCTCAGCTGTACCCTAACCAAAAAGTAAATACTTTTCACTTCTTTCATCGGTTCCTTTTCCCCCAAAATACACATGCTTCAAACCTTGGCCATTCCATTTTTATTGTTGTTGACAAATAAAATCTCCTTCTTTCTTTCCGGGGGTCTCGCAACGAACAAAACCAAACCAAATCAAAACTGAACTCATAAAACATCATGAAAGTGTGTGCCTGAATCATAAATTATGCAGAGATCGAACGGACGGTCTCCATCCAGAGACCCATTGCATTCGGATTCGATGATCGGAACGATGAATGGAGAGTTGAGCTCAAAGCATGGAGTCAATACGATTCCAAAGGGAGATTGTGCTGCGTGTGGAAAGCCAATTATTGGACAGGTAAGTGATACAAAAGGGATTCTGGAGACTCAAGTCTTCTGAAATCTCCAGTATGATGGAATTCAGAAGACGTAAGGTTTCTACACCTTCAGACGTCTCAAATATACAGTAAAAAGTTCTGAATATCACCATTTTCAGGTCGTCATCGCTCTCGGAAAGATGTGGCATCCAGAGCATTACACTTGCTGTGAATGCGGAACGGAACTTGGTCAACGCCCGTTCTTTGAGAGGAACGGACGTGCTTTCTGTGAGGAGGACTATCACAACTCTTTCAGTCCAAAGTGCCAAGGATGTCATCGTGCTATTACTGATGTGAGTTTTTCAAAAATTATTCAATATACGGCTCTTAACTAACTTTGGAGAACCTGGATGATCAATTATACTTTCAAAGATTACACTTACCTCAGAAGATGCAAATTTACCAGAAATGTTTTTATTGTTGATTTTCAGAGATGTGTGAATGTGATGAACAAGAACTTCCACATCGAGTGTTTCACATGTGCCGAGTGCAATCAGCCATTCGGAGAGGACGGATACCATGAGAAGGTTTGTGTTTTTTAAACTTGTTCCGTCAAGGAGTCAAGACAGAAAGTAATGTTAAAACTCAATCAGTACGGGGATTTTTATTACCTTACTTCCTTGGTATGCAGTAGCTCCATTTGTTCCTTTTTCAGTCGAAAACTAGCATAAAGTTACTAGACGTGAGGCAAGCCCGCAGAAAATACGAAAATACAAACTGACAAACTGTTGCAGTCGCATTGAAAAACTCTAAAAATATTGATGTTTTCTTATTTTTTGAAATGGAAGACAGTCAAGTAGTTCTACTCAATAACACTGCAAATCGGATGTTCTTCTGGAAAGTTACAGTACCGGCCATAATGATATTCGTTTTCGGCATTTTCAGTTGAAATGTGCCAACTTCGAGTGGCTGAAAAACTAATTCAAAGTAGTTATTTCTGTTTGGAAATTCGAGGGTATCTGAATGAAACCTTGAACTTTAATTTTGTAGTTGACAACTTTTTTGTATCTCTTCAATCAAAATAGTTACGCACGGAAACCTAAGGCGATGTCAAATTTTCCTCGATTTTAGTGATAGTTCTTGAAATTTGAGCTTTTTTTCGACGGGCCATATCTTGGCAGGCCGGACTTGTACAGAAAAGTTGTCAACTACGAAATGAATGTTCAAGGTTTGATTAATACACTCTCAAATTTTCAAGCAGAAGAAACAACTTTGAATTTCTTTTTCAGCTACCCGAATTTGACGATTTTCGGCTGAAAATTACGAAAAGGAATATCAATATAGCCTGTACTGTACATATGTGTTGGTCTATTCGGCTCAAAAACGCTCCCAAAATTCAGCACCTTTTGAAAAAAAAAGAGTGTCTCATCCCTCAGATAGATTTCCCAAGTATAACTGTTTTTTCCAGAACGGCCAAACCTACTGCAAACGCGATTTCTTCCGTCTGTTCGCCCCGAAATGCAATGGATGCTCTCAACCAATCACCTCGAACTTCATCTCTGCTCTCGGAACTCACTGGCATCCAGATTGCTTTGTCTGTCAGGTAACTTTCTATCATTTTTTATTAGAACACCACATCCAATATGAGCAAATATGGATCCAAAAATTTAAAGAAGCCGTCGAAAACCCATTGTGCGGTATGTTTGTGTTCGGTGTCTATTCGTCTATTCGTTCAACTTTTTCATTTTTATTTCAATCTTACCCTGTTTGTTTTCGTGAGAGAATGCTAATGGTAAAGGCAGTTTTTTCTTGAAGTGTGAAGTGCCAAATTTGAAAAAAGAGCGGTTTTCAAAAATGTGGTTAGTAGTGGTTTTTAAGTTGAGATTTTTTCACCTTTGAGGTAGATTTAGAAGCCGAAAAATTAGAGTTTCTCAGAATTTCAAGAGTCCGGAGTATAGGAAAAAGAAGTTCAAAACAGAGATTTCAACGGGGTTTGATATTTTGAGATCTTCTGAGATTCAAAAAATCTAAGATAATGAAAATCTGAAAGTCGGTGATCCTAAGGCTCAGAAATGCTGAGGGTCTGAAATTCGCAAGTATGAGATTTCCCAAATTTTGAGTACCGTCAGTTCCTTTTCAATTCACTATTCTCGGATCCCAACTATGGCTAAACTAGCAGTATCTTTTCCATATTCTCCTTTCAATTCTGTCCAGAAATTTTAAGAGGGTTTGATATTATACTGAGATTTTAGAAATCCAAGTTTTTAAGATAACAATTTTTGGGGTTTCTTTACAATTTGTTAGTCTATCTAGTCGGGAACACAATCTAAATCTTATTTTTTGGTTAGCAACAACTTTTTTGGAAATTAGCTATAATCCTTAACTATACTTGAGTTAAGCATGACTATTCCCTATTAGCTTCATTTCTAGCTTTCCTAGCATTTTTCATTCAAATCGTGTGTTCTTTTTTCAACCCCTCAATTTGTGTCGATTGCCTCTCTCTTTTCAGCACTGCGGAGTCGGTTTCAACGGTGGAAACTTCTTCGAACACAATGGAACCCCTCTCTGTGAGAGACACTATCATGAGACACGGGGATCGATTTGCTCACAGTGTCGTGGAGCAATCAATGGGCGGTGTGTGGCGGCGATGGGAAGGAAGTTCCATCCGGAGCACTTTAGATGTTCATACTGTAATAATCAGTTGACGAAGGGAACATTCAAGGAAGTTGATAGACGTCCATTCTGTCATAAGTGTTACAATAATACGTTTGCATTGACTCCAGCCTAATTTCTCTCTCTTTTTTTTGTGATTTTCTTGCTCCTTTTCGAATTGTCTTTTTTTCATGTTTGTGGTGAGGGTGTACTTTTTTATGGTGGATATTTGAAAAGTCCAATAGAGCATATTTGCTTATCTAGATTCTTATTAACCACAGCGTTAGGAAAACTCTGAAAAACCGAAAAGCTCTGAAACTTCCATTTAGCTCTTGTTAGCTCGACTAGTTAGGTTTCAGCTACCTTTTAGTTTTCCATAGTTTTCCTGGGATTTTGAAAATTTCAGATAAGAATTTGTGCTCTATTGAGAACTATCTCTCCCCAAGTTTTTACACCTTCTCCACTTGTCCCTTGTAATATAAAAATTCACTTCTTTTCTTGTAAAAATTTAAAAAAAAGACTCCGCCATATCAACACCCCAGTCACTTTTTTCTACTGCATTTCCTCTTGTTTCAAAAAATGCTCAAAAATCTTTTCCTTTTCCCAACTTTTTATTTTCAATCAACAGGGCAACTCTCACTTTGCACAACAATGCCCAATGGATGTCACTTATTTCGAAGAGGAAAACGCTTATTGATTTCTTTTTTTAATTTCTTGCATTTTTAAAAAATTTTCTGCATTAAATTGTAATGTTTCCCTAACATTTTAACACCAACACCCTTCCTCCCCAAAATCTACTACTATTGAATACTTTCTGATTTTTTGGTAGTTATGCTTTTGAATAAATGGATTGACTTTTTGTAGGTTTTTCTAAATGACTTAGAGATTTCAACGTTTTGTGGTGATCAGGCTAGTACCACAAAAGTTTAATAAATTTCCCGAGAAAGAAAACGAGAATACATCAATCATTTATTCATTGAATTATTGAATCATGCAATTTCGACGAAGTTCATCAACATAATCTCGTGGTCGGCCGCGGATTTGAAATTGCAATCTTTCCACATGGAAGTCGAAGGGAGTCAATTTGCGCTGGATCTGGAAATGGAAGAATTTGTATGGTGACCAAACTTTCATAGTACAATTTCCATTTTTGACATGCCAGTGGCCTAGAAATCCCAATTTCTGATATCCTAGGCCACACACTTTGAAGTGTATAACTTGCTTTAGAAACTATATTGTAAACGCAAATTTTACGATTTCTAGACTAACAACTGAAAATCGTCATAACTCGGTTCAAAATGAAGCTATCAAATTTAAACAACTGACAATTGCATTGTTCCAAAATTCTAAATTTTAAAAAGATTTCTGGATTTCTAGTCAATCATTTTTGTTCCCAACAGTGGCCTAGAATACCAAGATTATGGGATTCTAGACCAGATTTTGGTAAGTAGATCATAAAAGGCTATCGGTGCGGGTTAGTGAGCAAACTTAAATTTAAGATAATTTCAATTTGGTGTCCTAGAATTTTAAAATTTTGTATTTCTAGGCCACTTGTCCCAAATTGAACAAAACAGAAACCAACTCACATCTATGTATTTTCTCACTTGGTCTTCGGTCGTCCGCAGAAAGTTGATATGCAAATCCTTGAAATGGAACAAGTTTTCCAATGGCAGATATTCGGGGAATTCGTAGCATTTGAATTGCTCAGCTTTCGTCCACTGCTCCATGTTTATGATTGTGTCCCATTGATCCTTATTCCAGATTCTCTTTTTCAGATCGATCTTTTTCAAGAATCCAGGCTTCAACTTCTTGAGAATCGATACTGTCGTGTCTTCGTAATCATAGTCTTCAATGATAATACTTTCGACGTGGATTTGAAATTTCAAAGATTGAAGGAGAGCCAGGAAGTCGTAAGACTGATTCATCCTATTCTTGTTGAAAACGATTTCGAGTTGTCCGATTTGCAGTTTTGGATTTTGCAGGATTAATCCAATGTCAGTGATTATCGACGCGTCGCATTTTTTGATTCCCTCAAATTGCTCATTCTTCAAATACACTGATTCTCCTCCCTTTTTGTAGACAATCGACCAATTTCCCAATTCAATTTTGGGTTCAGACAAGCGGAAATTCAAAGAGATCCATTTGCAATTGGCATTGGAACAATCGATGAAGTCGCGTAGTTTTCGGCACACTCTTCTCACGGATAGACTGAAAAATTGTCATTGCTGGCCTAGAAACCCAAATTGTTTGGTTTCTACGCCACCAAGTTCAGTGGGCTATAATTTGCTCTAGACGCAAGGTACTAAGCACTAAGTCCAAACAACCACCAATTATCTTGGCCTGTCCCCAAAACTAGATTTTGAGCTCCAACTACTACCAATAGTCACAGAATGTCCTTCTGATAATTTTAGTCCTCCTTACGCAAAAATGACCTAGGAACCCTAAGTTTTGGGTTTCTAGGCCACCAACTTTGAATAGTCATAACTCGGCTCAAAATTAAGCTATCAAGTTCACGCAACTACCAATAGGATTGTCATGATATATATGGCAGTTGTGATCTTATTGAAACAAAATTATTTGAACTTTTTAGGATTTTTAAAACAAAAAACAAAACTGAAATCGAGCTGAGCCTACTGGTTGTTATTTAAGCTCGACAGCTTAATTTTTTGCCAAGTTATGACGATTGAAAGTTTCTGGCCTAGAAAACTAAAACCTTGGGGTTTCAGGCCACTAAATGGCCATATTTTTTCTGATACAATGCCAATCATCTGTGAGCTACTTATGATTGGTAGCCTTACTCAATATCGTTATTGTAAAATAATCTTGGGCCTTTGAAGTTGGTGGCCGAGAAAACAAATGTTTGGATTACTAGGCCATCGATTTTGAATTCCTCTTACCGTTCAGCCATGTCCAAGTTTTCGAAGACTTTCTCGAGAATCTCATTTGGCAAATCGGAGATCATTACGTCACTGAAAATGTTAGAATTTTTCATTTTTTTCAATCTTCAGATGTTCCCACCTTTTGCGACTTCCGTGATAGAACTGATAGTACTTCCATTCAAAGTGCAAATAATCCATGTTTCCGTGAGTTCTGCACAATCTTTTGTATGCTTTGAAGATTGGCTCTTTGTTGAGAGCTGCATGAGAGATGAGTTCGTCGAGAGATTCGAGCATTTTTCGAAAAATAACAGAACAGAAATCCCCTACGCCCCTCCGAATCGAGCGTAATGAGAAGAGAGGTAAAGGTTCACGAGAAAATGTAATTTCAAATTTCTAGGGTCATGCGTTCCGAAATCAGGGACCAGTTGAAAAGAGATACCAGAAATCTTTCAAGAGTACCTCCGATATTTTGGAACTGTTCAGATTCCACAATATATATATCCTTTCCATAAGTCGTGAAATAGGGTGCTTGGTGTTTGCGTACGGCTCTAAAAATTACAGTAACCCTGAAATTCAACGTCATGCTAGAGAGTTCTAGACTTCTTTATCTAGAACTTAATGTTGTGCTGATCACAATTCTAATGTCAGATTCCCACAAATGGAAAATATTCAACATCACATTTTAGGACACTTTCCATAAATTTTTGCATTCCGTTTTTTTTAGAATTCCTCGAATTCCGCGATCTTCAAATTTTGATTGTACTAAACTTTGTAAGAATCTTTAGCTTCTGAGATCGTGGAACTATAGAAATCGCAGGTTCTAACGGATTCTCGTATTCTGAATCCAGGTAATTTGAAATTTTTTTAAATCGCACCTCTATTATTATTCCACTCCTGATTTCAATTGATCTCTTGAGTCTCGATTTTAATGAATTGGAAAAGGAAAACAAATACAAATAGAAAATACGGTCTTTTCTTCTTCTTTTCATTTGCAGAGAACCAAAAAGGGGGTGGAGACATATTTGAACAGATGGGGGACTTCAGTGGAATTCCGAAAAGTGATCTATTAGGAAGGGATTAAGTAAAAAGTCTAGTTTTCGGATAGATCACTTCCAACCGTTTCTAGTCTACGGAGCATGATTCGAGTTATTACCAACGGTGAGTTGAGCGGGTTTTTCAGATTTGTAGGGGATTTTTGGTTAGTAAGCAGTTTTGATAGTATTGGATTCTAGAATTGGTCTAGTTCGAATTTTTAAGATTCTAAATCCTTGAGATCTTGAAACTGACAGTCTGGGTGGATAGGATCATGAAATTTTAGCATTCCCGGACTCTAGTGATAGATCCGAAAAATCGGATTTGCTGAAGTCCTGAAAGTGTAGAATTCTAAGATTGATTTGAGGAAGTTCTAACTCTTAAGAGATTTCACAGTTCTGAGATTTTCAAATTCTGTAGATAGGGAAAACTTGGTCAAAACTCTACAAATTCTGGATTCAGAGTTTCAGAAATTTATAGAATCAGCAGTTTCAAGATTTGGAAACTCCATAATTCATAGATTCTCAACATTTTATTTTTTTCTATTCTGAGTCTTTCCTATTTTTCCCAAAATGTTGTCTTCGCAAGTTTGAGAATCCAAGTTTTTATACCTCCGAAAAGCTGTAGAACGACCAGCTATAAAACGTTTTGCAACAAGACACAGGCCACGATCTCAATTTCTTTTTCCTCAGTTTCTCAACTTTTTACAACTCTTCGAAACCGTTTCAGAGTCTCCCTACATGTCTTCAAGATGGTTGTACAATTGCAAACTATTCATTATTCTATTTGTGTGCTTCACTGTTTTCTTCTTGTTATTCTACCCGGAGTACAAGGGAAATGTGAGTTTTCTGGGTTGAGAAAAGTGTTGAAGAAATTGTAAAGTTTTAGAATCTGGGATACCGTACTGCTTTCCTACCAATCACCAGGAATAAGAGGTTTCTAGAAGCAGCGGATGAGTGGAAAAAGTGTTTCGCGGAAAAGTTGAAGAAGAGTAGAGCGGAACCAAAGGAGGTAAAGGTGGAGGTTGAACTGGAAGTTCTGGAGATTAGGCCTAAAAAAATTTCTGAATTCCCAATCTCCCGAGTTCTGACTGGGAATTCTGAAGTTCAGAAAATCAGAATTTCTTATATTCAATTTTCCAGATGTGGTACTGGGTCCGAAGAGCCACAAACCAGTGCCAGAATCAAACCAGTTTCTCTAAAATCGAGTTGACCGGAGTCAAGAATAAGGACGAGATGAAGTATCATGTGTACAGTCCATCTCAGGTACAGTAATTCTATGAAAACAGTTGAATTTTCTGAAGACATTTTCGACATTTTCGAATTTTTCGCATGTATTGAAGATGTCTCGCATTATCTACAGTACTGGGAAAAACGGAGACACAAATTATGATTTCAGTAGAAAAAAAACCGTTATTTTAGGTCTCTTAAAATTACTGTAGAAATGGCTCAATTCCGCTAAATTTCTGGGAGTATATAATCTGACTCAAGAACTTTATTGTTGCAGTTGACCACTTTTCTGTGCAACCTTTCTTTCATTTGGAAGACTTGAAATTTTATCAAACACGAGCTGAAATTATGAAAATTTTGGGACGGACTTCTTCTATGTGAAATGTCTATTTTAGAAGAATTCGAACCAAAAAAGTTGTCAACTACAAAAATATAGATCTAGAGTTGTTTAATATGGCTACCAATGTTCAATAGATTTGATTCATTTCTGCAGGTTTTAGACACTCAAATTCTAACCAGTACTGTAAAGGACCAAATGAATCTCCATGAATATTCTGAAAATCTGAAAATCCAAAACCTTCCTTTCTTCAGGAACCCAGCGTCGTCGTCACTCTTGGAATCGGATTGGACGTCAAAGCCGAGACCACCTTGAAACAAACCCTTCCATTTGGATCCAGATTCTTTGCCGCTGACCCAATTTATAAAGGAAACGGAGAACTTTACGAGTCCGTTGGATCTTACTTTCCATTTGCTGTCGGAAAGGAAACAGATGTCTCAACGGCGCTGGTGCTGAAAGATCGTGGGTTTTTTAGATTTGAAAGCTGAAAGTTTTTGGATACTGTAACTTCACAAAAAAAGGCCTAACGTCAGTCTACAAACTTGCTGAACAAATATATGTTTGTCGCTAAAACAAGAGACCAAACAAGTATTTTTTTCGACATTCCCCAATTTATCCATGTGGTTTGTAGTTGGATATATTGACAATGGGATACATGGAAAATCATAGAATTTTTTTGCAACAAAGAAATGTTTGCACTTTTGGTACAATGTCCATATATCCCTGTCACACTTTTTTCTGGATTAGATTTGAAATGTGGGAGGGGGGGGGGGTACGGAGTTAAGCTGAAATCGGAATTTTGCAAAAGACTTGGGTTCAAACTTTGAACTTTATTCAAAAACTCTGCCAATTTTCAGGCCACTACATAAACCAAGTGATGCCTCACATCGACATCATCACATTCTTCAAAAAGTTTGTCAAAGAATCCATCATCGATCAATTTCTCATGGATAACGAGGGCCCGGAGTACGATATCCTTCCAATGATGGCCAGGGGAGCCGAATTCGATCAAAATGGGATTGTCGTTTGTCAAGTGAACACTGAAGTACATCAGGCAGATGAGGAGAGGAAAAATAAGTTCTTGAACATTATGAATCAGATAATAGAGGATGGAAGATACGCGTTTATGGTCGCTTATGCTACTGTACATCACCGATTTTTCATCATTAATATGGAACATCCGATTTGTGTTGAGAAGTATTTCGCTAGGTTTTTTGAGTAGAAAGATATTTTAGGGTTATTTAGTAGTTCATGGTGTTGTGTGTAGCTTTGATTTCTAGATTTTCCGCTATAAATTGATGAAGCTGGTAACGTTTTTTTCTCTTTTTATAAATTGGTTCCTCTCATTCTCTGCCACTGATCTTTTCATTCTTAATTATACTTTTAAATTTATTCAGATGAGTACAAAAGTATGTATCAAAAAATCATTTCCACTCTCCAAAATGCCATCTCATAAGCAAAACCTTCGATTTTATGTGTATTTTGCTATTATTAGTCTTTTACTATTTCTTCGTTCACAGCGTCAGAAGACGATTTGGATTCCGGAAGATGCTAAAGACGTTGACTCAAAAAGTCAGAGTCAGATCGAGGGTTCAGAGCCAACTCTATCAGGATTAGAGTTGGAAGTTGAGAAATGGAAAACTTGTATGAAGTTGTACTTGGAGAGGGATTCAATTGTAAGTTTGAAATTGCGCTCCACCGCATATCGAATTTGCAAAGAGTGCAATAGAGCGATATTGCAGAGCTACTAGCGCGCCAGACGTTTGGCAATCGCGCTCCAACAGAACTTTCAGAATTGATATTTTGACAAGTGTCCAGTAGAGCGCGATTGCCAAACGGCTGTTGCGCCAGTAACTATACTTCATGATTCACATGTTTTAGGATTGGTACTTTATAAGAAATGGTGTGAATCAATGCTTGAATGAAACTCAATTTATGAATGTAAAAATGACAAAAACATGGACAAAAGTGGATGTACAGGAGGGTGTTTGCGCATATGACATTTTCATTGAGCCCATTAAAAAAGTGGGTTTTCCCCAATTTTTCGAAAATTTACACATACACGTATTTTTAGGAACCCTTCACAGTGGTGACTATTGGGAATAATACTGACATGGAAAGCAACAAAAAGTTGATAGAAAAACTTCCATATGGCTCTGAATTCTTCGGAACACACTGGAACACTTCGAATATTTTTAAGGATTGGCAGAAACTGAAGAATTATTTGAAAGAAAAGACCGAGAATGTTATAAATGTGGCTGATTATATCAAGACGATTGGAAATCATTCCATTATTGATTTGGTGAGTTTAAAGTTGGAGTGGCTCACAATCTTAGCATTCTGAAGAACCCTTGAATTCCTGAATCTTAGATTCCCAAGGAATCCTAGTTGTGGAGAAACCCAGACTTCAGAATCTCTTCAGAATTCAAGATTCGGAGGGTTTCAGGTTCCCAAAACCTGCAAAATCTTAGAATACCGAATATCCAGAATACCCTTTTGATTTCAGGTCTCCATAAACGAGGACGTTGACAACTACAAAATCTTCACAGAACTATCCAGTCTGGGAAATCTCGAAAAATCTAAAAAGTTCATTTGTCAAGCTAAAATTCGCCTAAACTCTCCAACGATTGAGAAGAAACCAGAATTTGTGGAAGTGATCAACAAGATGATTTCCGAAAATCGATATTTGATTTTTTCCTTTCACAATTTGGAAATGTTTCTTGTCAATTATGAGATTCCGGAGTGTCGAGAATAGTATCTGGAGCCGTATATTTTGTCAGCATAATTTTTTAATTGAAGATAAAATTATATATGGATATACATTATTCGAAAAAAAATTTTAGACTTTTCTGTGATTTCTCGTCTCTTAAATGCACAATAAAGACAAAACCATTCATAGACATATACTTTTTCGTGTTTTGTTGCCATGCGCAAATAGTGGTCTGATTTGATCCTTTAATCTGCTCACCACAGCTCATTACGATTTTCGTTCTTTCTCTTATCTACGGAGATGGACCCCCTTGAAATTGTCCCTCTTATATTTTTTTCCTTTTCCCACTAGCGTTACAATCGATGAAATGGCCTCTTATTGATTTTTCTATGAATCCTCACTCACCAACATTACATTTTTTTCAGAGTCCATAATGTCCATAATGTCAGGTTCAAAGTATTCTGAGTTAATGTTCTCCAAAGTCTTCAATAAAAACCTGGGAAGAGCGATACACAGAATATCTTTCCTCCGAGGAACTCACAATTATCAAACACTTCTCACGATACTTCCGATTCTCTGTAGTCGAAATTTGACTTGATTCGGCCCAGTTTCTCCTTCTTCAATGGTCATAAAACCTACAAAATCATTTATAGACATAGACACTTTTCTCTATTGATTCAGATAGATTTTCGTGTTTTGTCGCTTTTGTACAAATAGGGATTTAAACTGATCTTTTGATTGTGAAACAAACTATTTTTCTTGCTCTTTATCGTAATCCACATCGATTTATCCGTTTTCATATTGAATTTCAGCGGGGTTCCCATTGGGCTTCTTGATGTCCCAGGCGAAATCGCTGGAAACAAACATCCACTTTATGAGCTTCTTCGAAAAATGAAGCTCTGATTTCCCTGAGGAAGTGGCACAATTTCTATGATTATAATTTGAAACTCTGAGTTTCTCAAGAAAAAGAAAACGAGGAACCGTAAGAGACGACAATTTATTTTTGGACAGGAGACAAAAAAAAGTAACTTGTCTTTTTGATTTCTCTCTTCATTGTTTCTTTTTTCTTCTGCTGTACACTTGAAATTCAGTTTCTTTCTTTGTCGTTTATTAGTGAGAATCAATCAACCGCAGAACTTCCAGACAAAGGCACCTGACAAATTGACGAGCAGAAATTTATTATTGAAGAGCTGTGAGCCATGGATTGATTGGTTATGATGGAAGACGCGGCGGGACTGGGTTTCGAGAGCGTTGCTAGGAAGTGAATCGATTTTCTTTCTAACATTTGCTCCGCATCTGGAAAAGGAAGACTTCCACAAAATTCAAAAAATAAAGTTTATGAAAAATTTATTTCTCTTGGAGAAAAAAAATGCTGAAGCAAGACATCAAGTAGATGTTGCAGAACAAAATATTACAAGGTGGAATGTGACAGATGGGAGGGGTAGGAGAAAAAACAAGCTAAGAAGCTTGTAGGGACAGAAAAACGGAAAAATGGTACAGGCTGGAAGGGGTAGGAGAAAAGATGGGAGGGTAGGAGAAAAAGCAAGCTAAGAAGCTTGTAGGGACAGAAAAACAGGGAAATGGTACAGGCATTCAGATGCAATAATAAAGGGGGCGGCAAGTGATTAATTTGCTTATAATATACAAAAAATAGGAGGGGTTCTAATGAGGAAGAGGGCATTAGAATGAGTGGGTTATTATACAGATTATTTGATGATACATGTTTATGCGTTGACTCGTCTGTCGATGAGATCGGGATGCTCTTTGTAGCTGATGGAATCAGTGACTTCCCGAAGGCGCTCTCTTTCTGGACCATCTCCACGAAGTGTCGGACCTTTTTGGCTGAAAGAAAACACATTGTCCGAATGCAATGAACTTTCAAAACTTACTTGGCCTCGTTCCACAAGTTTCTTCCTCTCTTGGCGTATTCGTTTCCGACGTACAAAGGCGTTGGCAGAGATGTCGGAAGTCCGACGATCTGATGAAGATGACAAAGACTATATGTCAGTTCTTCAAGGCTTTCCATTTTCGCTTGTGTGTCGTCCGCCAAAACCGAATAGAGCGGAGTTTTTGCGGTTCCCTGAATGATAACTTTAGGCTGACAAAAAATTTGCTTGAATTTTACCTGGAGGGTGATGTGCGAGTTCAAAAAGAACTGCTTGACAGCCGGATTTGTGACGTTGTGGTCAATTGAAATTCCAGGACCGATGTTGATGTCGCAAGCTCTCAGAGTGGATGAACTTCCCTGAAAGAAACATTGAGAGATGAACACTCGCACAACCAATATATTACCGAATTCTTGCTCGCGTATCCAGAATGTTGACTCCCAGAGATACTTCCAGAACGTTGAGACAAGGCGGACTGTAAAAAAAGCATTCAAACGGGTTGAGAGAACCATTGAACATACTAGATCGTTCCTGAAGAATCTGCATGTGTGGTCCTTTGAGACGGCGATATAGATTAACTTCATCTTCGGCGAAAAATCATTCATGGCGGAACGAGCAAGAGGGATCTCAAAAGACATCACGCTTTGCTGGGTCCCTTCGCTCACTCCACTCCTGTACACGATCACGCGCTCTGGTAGTTCACCTTTGCGCCATTTCTGGTAGCTTTTCAGCGACTCCGTCATGATGTCCTCGATTGATGACAACGTCTGAAATAATGAATATACCATCAGATACCCGAGTAATATCTACCTCTTGCCCAGCTGGACTCAACACGAAGTCTCCAGTGAATTCCTGTTTTTCTCTGCCATTATGTGCAAAGCCGACAATCGTTGGATTTAGAATTCCCTTATCTTCCAAAAGAAACTTGGTTCCTGGTGGTGGGTAAGACAAGCCGACTCCGATGACGAGAACGCGATCCAGAAACCTTAAAAAAAAAAAACAAAAATTATGGTAGAATAATTCTCAGGTATATACCTTTTAGTATCCGCGAAAATGTAGTTGGTTCCGCCGAGCTTGACGTTGGTCTTGTTGACTACATTTTCCAGTGTGAGCTTCTTTCCTTGTTCAATGACACTCAAAGCCTTTGACATCTTCATATCCTGGATGATGATCGATCTCTTGATTTCAATCGCTTTATACTTTTCTGAAAGTTAGAATGAAAACAATGAATCAAATAACAGACATACGATGGACGTTAGTGATCGAGTCATCAGTGATACAAAGAATGAACTTGCATTCCCAATGCTCGTGCGCGTAAGCGAATTCAGCCTCAATCTCCGAAGCCAACACACATTTCATATGGGTTGGAGAAGCGATTTGAATGCCTTTCGATGAACACATGTTCATGAACTCTGTAGCGAATGTGCTGCAAATGAAAAAGTGAAGGTTGAACTATATATCAGGAACTCACTTCAATTGATGCACTGTGAAACGGCTGGAAGGAGATCCGACCGCCAACAATGTCCAAGCTTTCAATGCTCCAGCTGGTCTATAGTATTCGTTCATCCTCCACTTGTTCTCGCGCTGCTGAATAGTGAGGCCGGTCGTGTTGATAGCCAACTTCACGGGAACCAACTGACGAGCTTTGACCAAAAGAGGTGCTTCACAAACTTGGATACCCATTTTTTCCAAAAGATCGCATCCAGACGTGATCTTGGCAGCTTCCTTTCCAGTCATGATGAGTCGTTGCCGGATGTTTGGCTGCACTGCACTTTCCTTCGTTGTCTTCTGGCTTTGGGCGCTTGTCATCTGAGAGAGTTTGACACGCTGATTGGCAGTGATGAACATGAGCTCCACTGGATAGTAGTTCAACTGTCCTCTCTCCTTGCACATGATGAGGTTCGTGTCGGGATATTTCAGAGTGAGCTTCCAGCGATCTTTGAAATAATCAGCAACCGTAGTCGTTCCACCATCCTTCATTTGGAACCTGGCCTTTGATGCTCCCTCGTGATGCAATCCTTCGATCTTTAGATGACGGACGCGACCCGTATAGTTGGAGTAACAATCCAATCCTTTGATGACTGCTGCACAACGCTCTTTTTCAAAACCGTTGAAAGTATTCCGGAGATCGGCGTTGGTGATCTCCCGGAGCTTATCAACGACGGCTTGTTCTTTGTGGAAAGCGACCTTCATGGCTGGAAAACGAAACCTTTTTTCGAGTTTTTTAACAAGTTAGAACTAACCATCGATAACCACTGAAGGGTTGCACTGATCTCGTCCGTATGGTCCTTCAACAAATTGAACGGTCTTCTTGATTCCCGGCATCATGCGCTTTCCATCACCAACATCAACGATATCATTTGGATGGAAGCCCTCTTCGGTTGGTTTGATAAAGAAGATCTTTCCGTGTTCGAAGACGGCGCATCTGCTGAAGTCCTGGACGCAAGATTGACTGAGCGCGAGCTCAAGAATATTACGATAGGCTGTGTTGACTGCTGCTATGTTCGGATCGGCTGAACGCTTTCCAACGTTTTCCTGGTTGAAGACCACTGTCGGGTTTTTCGTTGCGGTAACCTCCATCTTGACGAGAGGAAACTTCTCGAGATCTTTGACGAGGGTCTCAGCTCCATTGATTGGCAACACTCTGGTCTTCGCTAGGCCTGGACTGTGATTTGGAAACAGATCAAACTTCGAGTAGAGCATGCTCTGACCGTCGTAGAGAATCACGTTGTCGTTGGTCTTGAAGAAATCCTCGTATTGTTTCAAGGCGTGGTAGAAAACCGAGCAGCACTTCTCATGTCTGTCCAACACGATGAAGCTGTAATTGCTATTATTCTAAACATCAAGTTATTCAAATACTTACTCCTCCTTTCCTTTCTTTGTGAAAACGATTTCCTTGAGGTTGGTCAAGTCCGCCTTGATGTGAACACTGTATTGGTACAGTTCAATGCTGCCTTGAACTTCAATTCCGAAGACGTTCGACTGTACTTCGACCGTACTTCCGAACACTGCAGCTGGCTTGGTCATTGGATAAATTGCCACAGCCGGTTCAATCTGAGAATAACATTTTCATTTCGGTTTGATTCAGCAGGATTACCATGAGTTGTTTCAATCGCTTGATGCAAGCATCATTAGAAGTCTTGTGCTCGGAGGTGACTGGGAGAACAGGCCATGGACCTGGTGGAGCAATTGGCGGTGGTGGCAGAACAATCGGTGGAATTGCTACCGGTGGCAACGGTGGAATAGGTGTCGCGGGCATCGTGGAATCCAAGCTACTGAAATTTAATTAATATTAACGAATATTTGCGGAATGCGTAAGTCTTGAAGAAACGATCAGAAAAATGCATTATTGAATCATCTCACAGATAAGAAGAGAAATGTTTCGACGTAGAGAGAACTCCTAAAGCTATCTGAGAGCCTAATCACAAATATTTCCCAAAGTTACGATTTTCAGCTATGAAAAGCATTATTAGGGCGGTAAATATTTCAAATCTCATGATTTTCTGACAGATTTTCCGTTTTTCTCAATTTTTACTCCATTTTTCTTCAAATTTTTGCTAAAATCGAAAAACAATCGTGAAAAAAAGACTTGACAGAAATTGAAAAGGAGCTGAAATTTTTTAGGATATGTTCGCGCCGGTTACGGTATTTGGTGATCGTGTTGAGATATCCGCCGCGGAAAAGTGCATGCGCCTTTAACTAATTAATTCTGTCGTCTTTCGCAGATTTATCTGTCGACCAAAGTGTTGTGTATATGATTGCTTGTAAAAGGAAATCATTATTTTTGAGGTGGAAAAAATGTCTTGCTGAAATAATAATAAATACTTCGTAATTCAAATGATTCATTGGATATCAAACTTTATTTTAGAAACCCGGATATGATCGTTCCCATTATGCTCTCATACAATTTCTATTCGAAAAGGGATTTTTATTAAAAACTTTGAAACTTTATTTTAGAAACCCGGATATGTTTTGAAAATGAATAATTTAAAATTAAAAAGCTTTTCAAGGATAAATCTTCTTATAAATAACAGCTGTGTGCTCCATTAGTCTTCTGGTGATGGTGGTGGTCATCAAAAGTCGAGCTTCCAAGCGATTTTCGTCGAGAAGAGTCCACTCTCGGAACATCTGAAAAATAACGAGTTTCAGAAGGCGTTGCGATTCTGGGAACCAAATGGAAACATTCGAATAGTCTTCCTTCTAGATTTTCTCAACTTTTCAATTCTCCAGGTTTCTAGAACGATCTTTGTTCTCTTCCCCCTTATCTCCAAAAAAACTCACAATTCTCACAGCGGAATCATGCGAAAAGCTGATTCTTCCAATTCTCTGTAGTCGAAATTTGACTTGATTCGGCCCGGATTCTCCTTCTTCAATGGTCATAAAACCTACAAAATCATTCATAGACATAGACACTTTTCTCTATTGATACAGATGGATTTTCTTGTTTTGTTTCAGCAAATAAGGATTTGAACAGATCTTTTGATTGACTCACCGTTGCTCATTGCGGTGTTGAGAGACACGTATTCCTTTTCTTGCTCTTTATCGTAATCCACAGCGATGTATCCGTTCTCAGAGTGAATCTCGGTGGGGTCCCCATCGGGCATGTTTATATCCCAAGCAAAAGCACTGAAAGGAATAATCTACTTTTGTGCTTTCCTTTAAAAATGAATCTCTACTTCTCTGAGAAAGTTTCTCGCTTTCTATCATAAAAACTAGCATATCTCAGGACTGCTAGTCACTCACTTTTCACAGTTTCATGAATGAATTTCTCAGAAGAAACTTACGTATAGTTCAACAAAGGGGTCCTTGCATCCATTGCATTATCAGCAATGGTGATATCCACTTGTTCTCCATATGTGAATTTTGGAATTGTTGGGAAGAAAGCCTTTCCTCCGAATTCAGACCGCCATCTGCCAACCATCCATGCAACGGATTTCAGTTTTGGAGGGAGGAGTTTTACGTCGTATTCTGAAAAACATGGCCTGCATCTAGAATATGATCATCAAAATTCCTCACTTGGATCAATGGGCTCCCCACACGATTGACACGTTCTTGCACAATGAGAGCTCACCAACTCCACATTATCACAATCTGATGAGTTTGAAGCTACCTGAAACTCTTCCCCTTCATATTCTTCCAACTTCCACAATCACCTAGGAATCGAAATATCACACAAAAACTTGGAAATCTCGATAAATCAAAAAAGTTCATTTGTCAAGCTAAAATTCTCCTAAACTCCCCAACAAGTGAGAAGAAACCAGAATTTGTGGAAGTGATTAACAAGATGATTTCCGAAAATCGATATTTGATTTTTTCCTTTCACAATTTGGAAATATTTCTGGTCAATTATGAGATTCCGGAGTGTCGAGAGAAGTATCTGGAGCCGTATATTTTGTCAGCATGATTTTTTTAACTAAAGATAACATTAAGATTTCTATATGGATATACTTTTTTGGAAAAATTTATAGACTTTTCTGTGATTTCTCGTCTCTTAAATGCACAATGAAGTCACCTACAAAACCATTTATTATATTGATTCAGATGGATTTTCGTGTTTTGTTGCCTTGCGCAGATAGTTATCTGATCTTATCCTTTAATCTACTCACCACAGCTCATTGTTCGTTTTCTTATCTACGGAGATGGACCCCCTGAAGTTCTCCCTCCTATATTTTTCTCCTCTTCCCACAAGCGTTACAATCGATGAAATTGCCATCTTATTGATTTTTCTATGAATCTCACTCACCAACATTACCTTCTTTTTTCATCTCCCCTGTCCATAATGTCTTGTCCAAAGTATTCTGAGTTAATGTTTTCCAAAGTCTTCCATAATGCGGTTATACTAGGAAATATTCTGGAATATCTTGCAGAAGATTTCACACAAAACTTGAACATTCGAGTAAGTCTCACCATAATCTAAAACTGTCATAGTTTCAAATACTTTTAGCTAGTCAACAAGTCAGTCAACGAAGTATTTCTTGGTCTGATCCGACGGAATCAGCAAAAAATGAAAATCGAAATTGTTCCAAATTTCGACAGAAAGCTGGGAAGAGCGAAACACTGGATTTATATCAACTATCGACTAGTCTCAGAAACCAAAGTGGAGAAATATTTCAGGTAAGGAAATCAAAACTATATTTGAAGTTGAACAAGCTAACCTGACAGATTTCTGCACAAAATTGGCACGGAAGTCTGGTACATTACGACCAAGAATCTACGAGAATTGGACAGAGAGTTGGGAAGAAAGTTACATGATACCGTTTTGTTCGATTTAATTGGAAAGGAAAGTGAGTGTACGACCTACCGTACCGGCCAAAATCTTATGCTATTTGCCCGTTTTAGTTGAAAAGAAGTCACGTTTAGTTTCTGTAAAAGTGAGACTGTTCGCCTAGTTTAAAAGTTTGTGATCATGCTAAACAAGTGTCGTGGTGTACGATTTACGTCACTGTCATTTTTTTCTCTCTGTGTTTGATTTAGTGTGGTCCGCTGTATTCGGGTGACATTAGGTCAGATTAGAGATAGAGAGGAGGGCAAACAGACAAGTAGAAGTTTTCACATCAGTCTTCCATTCTTGTGGACACCCGAGAGGTCAGCCCATATGGACCATTCTCTTTGAATAAATTAATGAGATCTCAGAGACGTGTATTTCCCCTATAGTTAACACGAAGTATTGGCACAATTCAATCGTTTGTTGCATAAGTTTAGAACTTAAATTCTGTAGTTGACCGATTTTTGTACGTCTCTCAAAAAGTTCGCGATTTCGCAGTAGTCACTGGCTATTTTTAGAGAGTCCGTGCATAAAAATGGTCCACTTCAAAATAAAACTTAACATTTCCACAAAATTTCAGACCAAACGAGAAAGTTTGAACTGCGTTCCCAGACTCTAAAAGTTGATATTTTACCGCTGAAATTCTCAAACTTCTTGAGCAGTACCGGTAGTTGCTCTCACATAGTGACTGCTTTCAGACTAAGGTGTTCAGCAATTATAAAGAACCTCTGTTGCAGGAGAAAAAGTTAGAAGACTCATTGGATTAGAAGAAGTTTGTCAAGGATGTCCAGAGTGTATGGATATGGCCAGAAGATGTGAAGAATATGGTCCAATTAGTCTCGAGACATTGAAAAGTATTCAGACGCCAAAACACTTTAAGGAATTGCAGATTATGGATGAGTAGGTGTAACTGTTTCATTGATGAACTGATTTTCTTATTTTCAGACTTTTCGGTACAATAGCGAATTACTGTGTCTCGAGACCTCTCAATGAGACTTTCTCAATACTGTCCAATACGATAAACCCACTTATCTCTTGTAACAGTTTGGTAATTTTGACAAACGAAATGAACAAAAGATGGATCAATGAAGAACAGAGAGAAGCTTACAGCAGATCGCCTTGGAAAGTGATCAATTTAGTTCTGGATCTGTGGAAAGTGAAGACAATCAAGCTCAAAGTTTTGAGTTTTTATCAAGAAAAGGGTCCTGATCTCCGATGGCTCAAAGATGATTCATTTTTGCCGATTACTTGGCATTATTCAAAATGGGATATTGAAAAGAAAGGTTGGTAACAGAGGAGTAAAACTCATTCATTGCAAACTTTTTCAGAGAGAAAGTTCAATCAAGTGAGCATAGATTTGTCTGATTCTTTTTTATGCTCAGAGAAGTTTCGATTTCATGGAGTTTCTAGAAATGCTGCAACATTTGGTAATATGATAGCGAACCTACACAAACTGTTTCCAACTGACAAAATTTCTCTTCGATTCTCTCATTGGTACTATCTTCATGTGGATGGAAGTCAATTTTTGGGAGTTCCAATGAAAGTGAAGGTACTTGAGAATCTGTTGATGTATGTGAAAAACGAGCGGAATCTAAAAGTTAATGTTGAATTCTACTCAAGAATTGAGAATTTGGCTTTCGTAAACCTAGAAATTGAGAGTGAGAAGGAGGAATTATTAGAAGTCCCGTTGGAGTATTTTGTGAAAAACTATGGTTTGCATCAAATTTTGAGATTCATGCCTTTGGATTTTGAGAATCCACCATCAAAGTTTGAAGTGGAGAAATGGAATGGGAGGCGACTGCAAATGGAAAACATTCATAATAATCTGAAGTTGAATGTGGACTTTTTCGTTAGAGAAAATGACTTTGATCGTCTGAAATTTTCTGAAGAACTTCTCGAATCGCATCCAAACGCTCTTGCTAAGCATTTTGTTTCATAATCGTTTACTATGAAACTTGTCTGTATTAAAACTTTGTAATTCGAATGACTCATTGCTTATGAAACTTTATTTCAGAAACCCGGATATGTTCTGAAAATGAATAATTAGGAAAGTTTTCAAGGATAAATCTTCTTATAAATAAAAGCTGTGTGCTCCATTAGTCTTTAGTCTTTTATGGTGGTGGTGTTTCAGATTTTCTCAATTTTCAGATTCTCCAGGTTTCTAACACGATCTTTGTTCTCCTCCCCTTTGTCTCCAAAAAACTCACAATTCTCACAGCGGAATCATGTGAAAAGCTGATTCTTCCAATTCTCTGTAGCCGAAATTTGACTTGATTCGGTCCGGATTCCCCTTCTTCAATGGTCATGAAACCTGTAAAACCATTCATAGACATAGACATATTTCTCTATTGATTCAGATGGATTTTCGTCTTTTGTCGCTTTGGTGCGAATTATCATAATCAACAGCCATGTATCCGTTTTCATATTGAATTTCAGCGGGGTTCCCATTGGGTTTCTTGATGTCCCAGGCGAAAGCGCTTTAAGTAAACATCCACCTTATGATCTTCTTCGAAAAATGAAGCTCTGATTTTTCTGAGGAAGTGGCACAAATTCTATGATTACAATTTGAAACTCTGAATGATTTTTCCTCGTATGTGATCAATCTTACTATTATTAAAGAGCAAGTTCTGTGTGTCCGTTGGTGCTAATTTTATTCAGCAAGGCCTAGCACAGTCCCTACCCAACCGATTTCTCCCAAAATTATATAGGTCGATCAGGAATTTTTCGAGGATGATGCCCTTCTACTTCTTTGAGCTTGAATATGAGAAATGAGGTCGACAGGCGTCAAAAACAACTACTCCAGTACATTTCTACCCTTCCCTTTCTGAAGTGAGAGGAGAAAGTTCACGGCGAGGATAATAAATTTTTCGAAATTTCTCATTTTATAAAAGCGCCAGGATGGCGCAGCCATTCTGGTCACATTTCATAGCTCCAAACGAGTGCACCTTCAAAAAATTCTACGTTTAACAACGTTCAACAAACTGCGTCCGTTTTTTTATTAGTCCGCTCATTCTCTATTCGAGAATTTTGGAATTGTTGGTAAAAAAGCTCTGCCACCTAATTTGCCATCCTTCCAGTAGATGCCCAGGAAGATTAGGGGAATAACTTTTGAAATCAAAGATTTAAAAAAAGATTTTTGCATTTCAGCCCAAAGTTCATCTGAGAGTTTTCCTCGACAGAGATTGTCGTGAACGACTTGAACGATTGTCACCAGGAGGATAGTCATCATCATCAGGATTGGGAAACAAGGACCAGGATATCATCTCCACGTCATAGGATACTCGGTTAACTTGGACTTTGTTCTAATGCTCTATTTCTGTTTCTTCCATTGAAACTTTGTCCTATCAGAAACTTTGTCCTCCCAATTTCAAATCATCCCATTTTCCCATGTTTCCATTAGCCCTGAGTCATATGAGTCATATCTCCTCTCGCCCCCACTTTACAATGTCACATATTGCGTGTATTAAAGAAGACGCCGCCAAAGCTTCTGGCCATTTTCCCAATTGTTCATCTTTTCATATTTGCAAATTCTCCTGTTCGTGTCCCTCGTTGTTTCCGTATATTTAGCCTTTTTATCTTTCTTTTGATTCTTTAATAAATTGGTTTAATTACCCAAGTTTGAGGTTCGCCTCGCCCGTCTTCATCGTTACATCCGAAGAAGC
Source organism: Caenorhabditis sinica (assembly GCA_963932045.1). Lineage (NCBI taxonomy): Eukaryota > Metazoa > Nematoda > Chromadorea > Rhabditida > Rhabditidae > Caenorhabditis > Caenorhabditis sinica. The sequence goes on from OZ009943.1 coordinate 13,211,766, forward strand.
TAAGCCCAAAGAGAGCGGAACTCTTTCAGACATCAATCTAGAATTTTCGCGAAGTTACATGATTTGAAAATAGTTTTTAGTCTAAAAAGTGTGTATGCAATTTCAGTATCATCTCCCATCGTTTCAAGTCAAATGCAGTTTGAATTTTGTCCTACAGTACTTTGCAGTTCGGAATCGGAGAGACCGTGACGAGTCCAAATTTTGGATTGATGAGCTGTGAGCCACAGATTGGTCGGTTATAAAGGAATAAATGGCAGAAAATGATTCGGTTTTGCGGGTGTTGCCATGACTCCGCATCTGAAAAAAGAAGACTTCAACAAAATTAGAAGTTTATGAAAAATGTATTTCTCTTGAAGCAAAAAATTCTGAAGCAAGACATCAAGAAGGAAAAATGGTACAGGCACTTAGATGCAACAATAAAGTGACGGCAAGTGATTAATTTGCTTATAATATACAAAAAATAGGAGGGGTTCTAATGAGGAAGGGGGCATTAGAATGAGTGGGTTATTATACAGATTATTTGATGATACATGTTTATGCGTTGACTCGTCTGCCGATGAGATCGGCCTTCGCTCTGTAGCTCATGGCATCAGTGACTTCCCGAAGGCGGGCTCTTTCTGGTCCATCTCCACGAAGTGTCGGACCTTTTTGGCTGAAAGAAAACACATCGTCCGAATCCAATGAACTTTCAAAACTTACTTGGCCTCGTTCCACAAGTTTCTTCCTCTCTTGGCGTATTCGTTTCCGACGTACAAAGGCGTTGGCAGAGATGTCGGAAGTCCGACGATCTGATGAAGATGACAAAGACTATATGTCAGTTCTTCAAGGCTTTCCATTTTCGCTTGTGTGTCGTCCGCCAAAACCGAATAGAGCGGAGTTTTTGCGGTTCCCTGAATGATAACTTTATGCTGACAAAAAATTTGCTTGAATTTTACCTGGAGGGTGATGTGCGAGTTCAAAAAGAACTGCTTGACAGCTGGATTTGTGACGTTGTGGTCAATTGCAATTCCAGGACCGATGTTGATGTCGCAAGCTCTCAGAGTGGATGAACTTCCCTGAAAGAAACATTGAGAAATGAACACTCGCACAACCAATATATTACAGAATTCTTGCTCGCGTATCCAGAATGTTGACTCCCAGAGCTACTCCCAGAACGTTGAGACAAGGCGGACTGTAAAAAAAGCATTCAAACGGGTTGAGAGAACCATTGAACATACTAGATCGTTCCTGAAGAATCTGCATGTGTGGTCCTTTGAGACGGCGATATAGATTAACTTCATCTTCGGCGAAACATCATTCATGGCGGAACGAGCAATAGGGATCTCATAAGACATTACGCTTGCCTGGGTCCCTTCGCTCACTCCACTCCTGTACACGATCACGCGCTCTGGTAGTTCACCTTTGCGCCATTTCTGGTAGCTTTTCAGCGACTCCGTCATGATGTCCTCGATTGATGACAACGTCTGAAATAATGAATATACCATCAGATACCCGAGTAATATCTACCTCTTGCCCAGCTGGACTCAACACGAAGTCTCCAGTGAATTCCTGTTTTTCTTTGCCATTATGTGCAAAGCCGACAATCGTTGGATTTAGATGCCCCTTCCCTTCCAAAAGAAACTTGGTTCCTGGTGGTGGGTAAGACAAGCCGACTCCGATGACGAGAACTTTTTCCTAAAAACAAAAATCATGGCAGAACAATTATCAGGTGTATACTTTTTAGTATCAAAAAAATAACTAGAGCAGACCGAAAAACAGCAACATTTTTATTTGCGCGCGCGTGGTTACTGTCTTCGCATCAGGACCCAACCCTTCCCGAAAATGCATGTTCCTTTGAAAAAAGTTTCAATTCGAAGAAATATTTCGGGTTCATCGGCAGATGATGAGTTTGATGATTAGAAAGTTTCACAATAATTGCTCAGTTGTTTTCGAATACACTCTATCTATATCTTTCATTTATTACAGATACAAACTTAGGGGAACGAATCGACAGTGTTACTGTGCCGTCTCGAAACTTTTGGAGAGAGGACGGCTCGTCAGTTTTTGGCGATAAAAGGTGAGTATTCTATTTAGAGAATAAATTTGCTGGAAGTCCAGATATTGATCGCTTTGCAGAAATCGACACAATCCATATTTTTTGTATTTGCTGATCGTTGTTGAGAACGACACCCAACCGCCGCCACGTTGACGTCGTCGGTCGTAGACTCGCTTGGAAAAGCACCCTTTCAGAAGCAAGAGCAGAGCAGTAAGATGAGCGAAGAGGACTGGCCTTCGCCCAAATTCCGTGAGCATGTAATTCAAAGACTGTAAGTTTTCTGATTCTTCTGAAATATTCTTCAATTTTCTATGTGTTTTTCAGTGAGCCCGAGCTGGCGAGGAATCGACAAAATGCTCCAAACCTGCCCGTACCCGGTAATGCACGGCAAGTAGAAGAATATGTGTTCGCGAGCTGCTACTCAAAATATGAGTACTTCATAGTTCTTGAGTATTGTTTGAAAAAGATTCACAAAAATTGGACGGAAGCCGGGTACCAGATGGAGGCGCACGATCATGCCCTTCTAAAATGGATAGTCGATCAGCAGGAAATTGTTTCCTATACTGCTCCACGAGATCCACCAACTGCATATTATCTCAACGAGAACAGTATGAAAGTTTGGAGATATCTCAAAAATAGATCAAAACTAGTAATGGACACTGCTGAACGATTACAGAAGAAAGGGAAATTCACTGAATACATCGTTCTTAGACAAGCAGTTCAACCTCTTTTCGACCCTTCAATAAGTGAAATCGCTTTGGAACGAGTTTTCGCATTCATGGAAAACGACGGATTCCTTCACAAGCCCCTTATCGCCTTTCAAGTTCCATATGAAGTCCATCTGAACGAGGCCGCCAGGAAAGAGTTGGCTGCGATGGAGCAAAGATTCGAAATTGAGCCGAATCATCAGAGGCACGACGCCAATCATATCGTGGTGTTATGCAAAATCCGAAATCAACCCGTGCCGCCTCTTCGATTAGTTGTGCCTATCACTTACCCATCTGGAAATGTGACGGTGGATCGGGCGGCGATTGATCTGGAAGCGTATCTCTACTATGATCTTCAGAATATGGTGCACGAGAGGTTATCAAGACCCGGGCTCTCAACGCTGTCTGATTTTTTGAACGCATGGGTAAGAATTTCAATTAGAAAAACGTCTTAAATATTAGCCAAATTTTGCAGGAAGAACAAGTGAATCAGTTCATGCAGCAGAACCAGTCGAACGGCGGAATGGATCCATCATTTGGCGTTGGCAACGATTTCTAAACCTGGTGAGCTAGATAGTGCTTTCAGCACCAATATTTTCCCGTTCGTCACATTGCATGCTCAGTTTTTCATGCAAATTTGGTTTGAAAATTTGAACATTTTCCGCCCAATGATGAAATTCCAGTCAATCAAATCATTTTTTCAGATCAAACGCCTTCTAAACTCAATGCCATCGTCACCACTCCACCATCATCAAAATATCCAAATTCTGCCCAAAAAATTTCTGCACACCCCCGAAAACTTGTACAAATCCCAAGTGCCAGAATTCTGTTGTTCTCCTCAATTGTTGATCATCGCCAGACCCTCCTCTTGTCGCGCCGTGGATATTTACTGGCTCACACGCGAAAGCCAGGATCTGCGCGAGTGAATGATTGGTGGTGAACTGAGTGCCTCTGAAGGGCTTGACTTCGTGTGTTGACACCTCAGGCTTCGCAACAGCCGTTGGTGAGCGTGGTTCAGTGGTTCAGTGGTGTTTCGATGGTGGTAGAATAAATAGAGTAGTGAATATTGTGCACTGCTTTATTAGTAGAACAGGCTGGGGACAGATGAGACGAGAGAGCGATGACGAGTCACCGTTCTCGATGGGGGAAGGAAGAGAAGTGAGTAGTGAGGGAAGTGACAAGGTGAAGTGAAGTGAATGGGGGAATTTTAGGAACAAACAATTATTGCGAAATCGTTCCGCGTTCAAACGTGTTTGGCGGGAAGTCCGGTGGTGCGCACTTGCATTGTCGTTGCGGGTGTTCCGCGCGGGGGAAGTTTGGTGAAGTGAGTCTGCTTTACCATCGATTCCGTGGGAATTGCTTGGGGAATTGAACGAAAGGAAGTTGTAGAATATGTTAGCGAATATTTGAGAGATAATGAGAAAGGTCGCGTACATAAGGCGTATTATGGGCGCGACACTGGGGGCGGGAAGGGAGCTACTTTTGGGCCAAAAGTAGTGATATAGCGTTGCCTCCAGTTGTCTCGAAAATGTTCGCTGTCCATTCCGTTCTTTCCGTGGCGATGGGAATGAATGTATAGCAGAGTGCTTGCTCGCAACGCATGCACTCGCCTGAACGATGACCAAAGGCAAAAGGTCGTGCCAATCGCCGAGCGATGGGCGCGACACTGGGCGGGCGGAGGAATCCGCTTTCGGGCTAGAAAGTGGATTGGAACAGGGTTGATGAATGAGCATCGCCACCTTCCTCGAGTTGATTGATGTTGACTTGTGACTGTCCTCGGAAGGGGTTTCCTCGTCCATTGTGACTCATCTCCTATCTTAGGATCTGGGTCCTTCTGTTGCTGTAGACTTGTTGGACGGTGTGCTCTGCTATGGGCCTCCTCAGATTTTAGCAACAAATCTGACTCGGTCTATGCTTGTGGTTCTATTCCTCCTGGTTATGACTTTTGGTCGCTTGGCTTGCTTGTCTGGGTGTTATTCTCACTTCGTTGACCATCTCGGATCCTGACGAATCTTCGCTGGTCTGACTTCTGTTTGGATTTGTTCCTTTTGGTGTTGACTGCTGGGGATTGACTTTGACTGATGACGTTGATCGGGCTTCCGAAGAAGTCCTTGTCTCTTCTGTGCTGCTGTTCTACTTGTACTGCTGTTATCCTTGGATTACATGGGTTCGTTGACTTGACGGTTGACGTTTGACTATCGTTTTACTGATCTTCTTGGTTTTCCGTTTTTGTTGTGAACTTTTGTTACTCCTGAATGCCTATCATTGTTGATGACCTGGCATTTGGCTTGCTGTGGAACGTGCATTCTTGTTTTGACGAGACTGATGATGTTACTGTCAGTTAGTGCCTCGCAACGACGACTGACTGACTGACGTTCCTTGGTCCTTGTCTGACTGAGACGTATTCAATGTCCTTGGTTACATTGTCCTTGCTTTTCGGGTACAAATTCCTGTGCTTTGGCTTTGCATTATCCTTGGCGGTTCTTGATGTTGGATTTCCTTATGGACTGCTTGGGGAATTTGTCCAATGTTTTGAAGATCTTGATTTCTACTACGTATAGCTTTGCTTCGCAACAACATAGCTAAACTTTGTAGCCGTATGTTTTGGTCCTTGGTTATTACTTCGGGATTCTTCGGGGTTCTACGAGTGAAGTTGTGTTTTACGCTGATGAAAGATATTTGCTTCGCCGTAGTAGTTTCCTCCTTGATCCGTCAGTGATGGTATTGTGGACTATTCCTTATGTCTTTTGGTGTTGATGACATCGCTTTTGGATACAAGAGTCCTTGTTGCGCGATCCTTGCAGGTCCGTCGTGTTGGATTTCTTTTTCCGCATGCTGGGGGAACCTTGTCTGATGCACTGAAGACTTAGTTCTTTTGGCTACCTCCACTACTACCGTTTCGCTTTGCTTCGCAACAGCTTAGCTCACGGAGTTGTGTTGACGATTCTAGTTGACTATCTGGTGTATCCTGAACCTTTGTTGTAGCTGCTTGTCTTGAAGTCTGTTGTGACGATGAACTTCTTGGCTAAATTTAATCGAGAACTCCTCTAATCGGACGTCGTGAGACTTCGGTCGGTGCGACGCTCCGATGGGAAGTGAGATGTGCTGATTCGTTGAGTCGCATTAGTTGCATAAAATGATTTTGATCGTTTTTCGTGCAACTCAACACACATCGAACTTGACTTTCTTCGTTCGAGATGTTATTTAGACAAGAACTTTCAGCGTCGCAACCGCTTCCAGTCTGTCTTTGACCATACGCGTCGATTTTTTCCCGTTGGTCTGCTGCAGTTGACTAGAATCGGTGTTGGACGTAGAATCTGTGCTGAGCTTGAACTTGTTGAATATCGTTGACGATGTTGTTGTCTCCTTATTCATTAGCGAATCCTTCGGTTTTCCTTGGCAACGTACTCGTTCGTGATGACTCCTTCTGCCTCGGAGGACTTCGTAGATTGTCTTCCCAGTCTTTGTCGACAGTTGCTGTAGATCAGCTACCGTTCTTGGTCTTGGTTGGCGTCTGTGTACTAATTTCCATGACGTAGACTAGGCTCGAAGTACGCTTTGCAATAGCTTCCTCTCGCTAGTCTGGCTTCTTGGTCTTGGTTGGCGTTCTTGAAGGATTTTTTTTCACGACGCGACTATTCTTGAAGTAAGCTTCGCAACAGCTACTTCTCGAAAGTCTGACTTCTGTGCAGTTGTTTTCGGGACTTTGACAATTACTTTCTTCGGTTGTTCCTTGACTTTTTGGAGTTGATCCGAATACTTGTCGTTCAGCTAGTCTGACTACTAATTTCAACTTTCGCAACAAGCTGATTTCAATAGTCAAGACTCCTCTTCTTGCACTCACTTTGCTGGGGGGGGGGGGGGGGGTGATGTGCTCCTCCTTCTTCGAACAATTGAAGTCGGTGAGCATTTGGTGATGATGACACATTTTTGCGACGATCTGCTGTGGCGTTGACTGAAGGGGTCGATGATCTCTTCTCCTCTAATCGGCGCCGCTGGTTGGAATGTCGACGATGTTGAAAAACGTGTGATGATGAGTGAACGAAAACAACAGATGATGATGAGTTGGGTGTTAGGTGGAGTTGCGTGGAGTTGATGGGAATTGTTTAGAAGCCAGACGATCTGGACTTCTTTCCGTGTACCAACTGGGTTTCCAACTCCTTGTCGTCATCTTCGTCCAGATAGGGCAGGAATTCGGCTTGGGATTTCTCGGCTGTTTCTTTGGGGCACAATGTGGTGTAGTGTCTTCCATTACAGTCCAGACATCTAAACCGTGAATTGCATTCGGCTGACTTGTGAGAGCTTGCCAGACAGTTTTTGCATAAGGACTTGTTTCGTACAGCGTTGATCTTGTCTTTCTGGTCAAGCGGACACATGCTCGCACTGTGACTCGCAACGCCACAGAATTTGCATGGTCTCTCTTTGCTTGGCGGGTAGAACTTCTTTCCTGGATTTTCACTCCTTTCCTTATCGAACTGCTGGGGGGATCCACTTGGTTTGGTGAACCTTCCATGTTGTTCCTGACTCCTAACTTCTTGAATTCCTGTTTGGTAGACTTCCTTGACCACTGGCTTCTTGTAGATTGTCTCAAACTCGATGAAGTTGTGTGCTTCCTCCATCAGCAAGTCGAGTGTGGTGTTGTTGTAGCCAGCTCTGGCACTTTTTTTGTTGAGTGCCAGCGCCAGTTTCTCCGGAAGTCTGTTGATGAACCCTCTGACGAAGAACGCGTCGTCTGGGTTTATTCCGAACTGCTTCAGTTTGTAGGCGTATGTGGTGAAGGTGTGCAATGAGGACTCTAATGTTTTGTAGTCGTTGCTGGGGAACTCCAAGTTCTCCATGAGCTTCCAGATGTTGGCTATTTGGGTGTTCACACGTCCGAACTGTCTCTGTAGGCTCTCTCGTAGACGATAGTATCCTGCTGTGGAGTATTCTGTTGGGCTGTGTTCCAGGCACAGATCCTGTGACAGCTTCGTGACGAGGATTGACTGTTTCATTTCGTCCGGGAGAATCTCGTTGCTATGGACGATGGCGTCAAACTGCGCCATGAACTCCAAGTATTTGTGACTTTCTCCGTTGAATGGTTTCACTGCTACCATCAGCGACGATACTAGACTTGACTTGAGCTGCTCCTTGAGCACCGATTCCAGACTCATGGAGTTTGGTGTATTGTTGCTGGGGGTGCTGCTATCGTTGACTGTACCTTGCTTGGGGATTCCTTGCTCCAGTCTCAGCCTTTCCGACGTGTCGGCTTCGCAACAGCCTCCAACGACGTTCGGCGAGGTCTCCTTGTTGGTGACTGCTTCCGCAATCATCCTGATGTCTTGTTTGATCATCCCGATGGCTTGAGCCAACTTATCCTGGTCTTCTTCCATCTCGCTAAGTTTTTTGAACAAAATGATCTCCAACTCCTTGTTTTCCGGAAGTACTGAGTCTGGACTATCCCGTCTCGTACAGTGTTGAAGCAATTTGTGGATGTCCTTGAACTTCATGCTTGAGCTTGCTCTTGTTCCTTGTGATCCGCGAACGATTTCGTGCTTGGGGTCTACTTTGTCTTGTTCCTCCTCTGTTGGAGCAGTCGGACCAGTTGGGGGGAGCTTCGCTTTTTCCGTGATGATTCTTTCCTGGAGTTTATCGATCATCTGGTGGATGAACATGATGTTCTCGTCGTTCTTCTTTTGGATCAGGTGGTCGGCCATTTCATCGGTTATCTTGGTCTTCTCCGGATCTTTGTCGAAGTTTTCCTCGATAGCCTTGTTTACTTCAGCTTGGAAGGCTTCCATGGTCCGCGTATGGTCGACGAGCTTCTGGTGCTGGATTTGGAGATTTGTCACGGTGCTTTCTTCCATCTTCAGAAGTTCCTTGGCAGCTTCGACCAATTCCTTGTGTTTCTCGGCTGCCTGAGCCACGTTCGTCTTGAACTGTTTCAATGCCATGCTGGGGGATGATTGATTATCGCTTCCGATAATGTTGATTCCAAGTTCTGCAACATTGAATTTTTGCTTCGGGAGATTCCGTGCTGTTGAGCATAACAGGAAAAATGGACCAGAAGTAAATTTCGCTGGCGATCCCTGGCTCTCCGTCACTCGCAACGCTCCGTGAACCGCTTGGATGATTTCGACGGCGAGTGTTGGTTCGGAGAGCCGTTGCTGGGTCTACATCATTTGTCTTAGCGATTGAGCATCATGAAGACGATTCTTTGTTCGCTGCTTTCTCGGGTTCGCAACACCCTCGTCGGCAGCTTTGAACTTGAGCAATATGAAGATTACAACATTGGTGTGTCATCCTGTAGTCGTCGGCCTATCCTTCGATATGTTGCTGTTCCTCGTCTTTCTTGAGAATCTCGTTCATCACATTGGTGTCTGATCATCATCTTCGGGGGGATGCATGACATCTTCACCGCAGATGTCAGAGGCAGGGGTTCTCTTTCGAGAACGTCTTCGTCCGCACTTCGGTTGCTCCCTGTGTTGTTGGCTGTGTTGTTGTTGACATGGTTCCTTATGCGTCTGAAGGGGTGAATACGAGCACTGCTTCTGTATTCGGTGTCAATTTCCGTCGGTATCTTCCGCCGTTGAACTGACTGGGTTTGACTGTCCTTTGGTCTCCTGTAGTCGTGTCGTTGTTTGTGACTTCTTGACGTCGAGTTCTATCCACTTCCTGGAGCTCCTTCTGACAATAGGACATGATGCGGTGTCCACAAATGTCTAGAAGCTTTCTTGCTACTACTGCTGGAGGCGTAATCCTTGCGTTATACTATCGCTTGCTTCTCCGTGCCGTCCGTGTATGATGGAAGCTGTTGATAACACTGCTGCGTAGTTGTGATACTGCTCCGTGGTTGTGGTGGATGTTCTGGTGACTGTTCCTCTCGTGCTCGCAACGCACAAGTGTACTAAGTCAACGCTTGGGGTTTCTCGACGATGAGTTGACATCTCCCGATGTCCTGACTTGACCGATGACTAGTCTTGCTCTCAAAGTTTTCTGTGACTTCTGGCGTTAAGAGCTTCGCCACATTGAAACTGATGTCCTGTTGGGATCCTTACTTGATACTCATCCAGTTGACTGAAGATTGTATAAATTTGACTGAAGATCGTATTGATACTAATCCAGTTGACTGAAGATTGTATGAAGAGAATTTCCTTGATCAGCTTGTCCTGGTGATTCCTCGAAGACATTGCTTGCTTCTTGGATGCTTCTGCCGGTCGGACATTCCGGTTGAGCTGGGGGTAGTGAGTGGCATTCTCACTTTTTCGATCTTGTGCTGTTGGATGTAGTCGAGCTCTTCCCGAGGTTCGCAACACCTGGGTTGAGCTACGTGTTTAGATGAACTTTCATTACTGTGTCCTTGAGCTGTTGATCTTGCTTGTACTTGATCTCTCGTTGTGTTGTGCCATTTGGTGCCGAATTGTGTCGGGCTTTTTCACATTTCTTCCGATTTGCTTCGGGTATATGTAGTTGTTGTTTTCTTTGTTTGACTGTCTGCTTCGGGCTCGCAACGCCTGGTATGACGTCATTAACGTGTGTGACTTGAGCTTGCTTTGCTCCAGTCGAGTCGTTTTCTGCTCTTGCATTGAGCCTATTCTTCTCTTGAATGGAGTCGGTATCTTCTCTTGCATTGAGTCGTTATGTCCCTGGTCTAGAATTGACTTGCTTGGGGCACTCCGAGAATATTTTAGGACCATTCCAACCTTCTTCGATGGAAATCTCGAGTGGTCCTCCAAGGACGTGGATGACGCGCATCTTACTTACCCGTACGTTACCTACCGTTAACTAGTATGAATTTGATGAGTAACTTAGAGGACAGTATCCTTGGAAAGGTTGGGAGCGCAGCTAGAAGGGAGAATTTAGAAGTGTATAAGGATAATTAAGTTTATTATTGAGGTAATTATTGCCTATTTAGTTAACGCCAGGCCTTAGAGTTAAGCTAGAATGGGACAGATATTGATAAACCTAAATTATACTAATTGTGACCTAAGAGCGCAAAGTTAACCTAGTCTTGGGTCTTCTTGACGTTCCTTCGGCTCGGTTGTTGCTTGTTCTTCTTCTCTCCTTGTAGTTGTGCTTGGGGACCGTGTAGTTGACCATTTCTTCCTCTCGTGTTGGTTCACCGCCAGTTGTACTCTTTGCTGAGTTGTTCCTGGCACGTTCGCTGTGGATGCCGCAGCAACTGTTCCGAACTGATGACGTGGAAGATCCGATCTCACGTACTAGCATTTGGGCTAATACGGACTACAGTGATTTGAGCAGCTGAGTGATGAGCATCCGTATCCATCGCACCGTGACTAGTTGTCCAGGGAATGTACATCCTTTCCGGTGGTCTACATTTGCTAGGGGTGTTGCTTGTCGTCCTCACATCAGCTTGCAGACGCTCCTTGATTCGTCGTTATGTTACCACTCGCTCCAGTCTGCTGGGAGCCCATAACGCTTCCGATTGCTCGGCATTTTCAGCATTCTTCCGACTTAAATTGTCGTCGCTTGTCGCTGCATTTCGTCCTCCGAGCTCTTCGCAACAGAACTCTTCCGACTTCGAAACATTGTGACTTCTTTCTTCTACATGAATCGTTCACCGCTACCTTCGCGAGGGGTATCGGCTACTAGCACATTTCGTTGAATTTCGGTCGTTATTCTTGTGTCTTCTTGTTGGAATACGTTGAATGTTCGATTTTGCAGCTTGTCTACACTGGCACTTCTCTTCGGCGGTTGATGTTGCGTCGCCGACGAAAATCACTCGATAGTTGCATCGGCGAATGATTTCCGCTTGATTGTGTCGTTGTTGAGCCAAATTTAAGTAGACTTCAGAAGATGCTGGGGGATTTGACTTCACTTCTGACGCCTTCTGCTGTTGCTTCCCGTCGCCTGAGCTCCTCGCAACGGAACCCATTCGACTGAAAGACTTGTAGCCGTTTTTCAGCGAATTTTACAGCTTTTCCTATGTTGGCACGTCTCCTTGATGATGTTTCGTGTGTCGCCGGCGAAAATGTTGAGTTACATCGTCGTTGATCGTCGGGCGACACTTTTTGCACGGAGGTTTATCGCTGGGGGAGCCAAACTGAAGACGTCTTCTTCTTCCTCCACTTCTCTTGTGTGTCTCATCGCCGTCGCTGTTCACTGACATTGCTTCGGCATTTCCGGCATAAATTCTGTCCTCTTTGACGTCTCTCGTCGCTGCTTCCGTTCACCAGAGCTTCTCGCAACGAAAACTCTTCGGACTGATGGAATTGTCATGTATTTTCGTGCGAAATTGCAGCTGGTACTCATTGACGTGTCTCCTTGATGATGTTTTTCGTGTTGCCAGTGCCAGAAATCAATAATTGCGCTGTTATCGATCGATGGGCAGCACTTTTGCAGGGAAACGAGTCGCTGGAGAGCCAAAATGACGAAGACGTTTGAGCAAATGCTGGGGAATTCCATTTCTTCTCGTCGCCGCCGCTTGACAATGCGTCGGCTCACTTGAAAAAATTTTTCACCAATTTTGGACGATGATTCACTCGCTACGAGTTCTTTTTCGGATTGATTTGCTAATCTCCTCGCAACGGAAACTCGCAAAAACCCTTCCCGGTCGATGCACCATGTCGCGCCGTGGATATTTACTGGCTCACACGCGAAAGCCAGGATCTGCGCGAGTGAATGATTGGTGGTGAACTGAGTGCCTCTGAAGGGCTTGACTTCGTGTGTTGACACCTCAGGCTTCGCAACAGCCGTTGGTGAGCGTGGTTCAGTGGTTCAGTGGTGTTTCGATGGTGGTAGAATAAATAGAGTAGTGAATATTGTGCACTGCTTTATTAGTAGAACAGGCTGGGGACAGATGAGACGAGAGAGCGATGACGAGTCACCGTTCTCGATGGGGGAAGGAAGAGAAGTGAGTAGTGAGGGAAGTGACAAGGTGAAGTGAAGTGAATGGGGGAATTTTAGGAACAAACAATTATTGCGAAATCGTTCCGCGTTCAAACGTGTTTGGCGGGAAGTCCGGTGGTGCGCACTTGCATTGTCGTTGCGGGTGTTCCGCGCGGGGGAAGTTTGGTGAAGTGAGTCTGCTTTACCATCGATTCCGTGGGAATTGCTTGGGGAATTGAACGAAAGGAAGTTGTAGAATATGTTAGCGAATATTTGAGAGATAATGAGAAAGGTCGCGTACATAAGGCGTATTATGGGCGCGACACCTCTCCCCACCCACAGCTTGCCGTTGCATATCAGTTTTGTCTCTTTCCTTTCCCTCTCAAAATCTGTGTTTCTATGTGTAACCTAGTCCGTTTTTCGCCCCGCCCCCTTCTCCCCACTCCTCATGAATGTTACGGTTACAGTTTGTCTTCTTCTCCACATAAAAAACAACTTTTCCCTCCTCAAAAACTTGCGCGTAGTTCTTCCCTCTCTGCATACTATCGTTTAGCCATTTTGTTGTTTTTCTTCCTCTTATAATGTGATAATAGAAATCTCGAGCCCCTTTACTTCATCACTCCAACACTTGCTCATTGTGCTCCTACCGTATTATATGATTCATTAGTACTAGACTGGAATCCACGTGGTCCCAATGAGCAAGTGTTTCGGAGCCGTCCGGGTTCTAGATCCTTCTCCCTTTCTCAAAAATCCGGTCCATCTTCAAAACGTGTCGTTCCCCCAATTTATTTTTTTTGAGATTCCCCCCTCCTCATTCAGAATATCTCAAATTTCCTCCCGTTCCTTCTGTGAAAACCAGCCCAATACGCCCCGCCCCTGTTTCTCTTTTATATCGTTCCAATTCGTTATTATATAAATTGATTATGTTAGAAGTGTTTAGCTAGTAACTTAAATTGAAATCGATATTTTTCAGATTGACGCCTGTTATGAGGAGAAGTTAGGTCTTCCGAAGATGCTGAAAATAGACTCAGAAAAACGAAGAGCTGTAGATAGGAAACAACGAATTGCTTATCGATTTGTTTGCACTATTTTTTCTCACTAAAATCGTCGCAGGAAATCGTCAAAATGTAATCGAACATTTTTTTCCTGTAATAGAGCGACACCCAGAATTTCTACTTTGACAAATTCGAAAAGTTTTGATACATTTGCCTCCAAATTTTGAAAATGAATCTATAAAATGTCAAAAGCCTTCTTGCTTCTTTAGTTTGTGAAAAAAACGTCTAACATTTTAGGAAACTAAAGGAACTTAAAGATGGTGCAAGAAATATTTGGTAAAAAGAAGAAGGTACAGCAAAAAGAGGAGTTTCCAATTAAATTCAATCGCGTCCTGGGAAGGACTAAAAAGTACAGTTGTCTAGAAAGCTCTTTTCAAAGTTGTTTGTGTTTGATTCTGTTCAGGTGAGCAGTTGTTAAAGAGGGAGTCCACTATACAAAGTGTTCAGATTTTTATACAAGTCGACGTAGAATTTTCGAGAGACCAACTAATTCTCCTAGGCCTTATTCTGAAAATCACTCCTCGAGAAGGTAAAGGCCAGAAAGAGGAAAATTTAGTACTGATAGTGTGCAGACTTTTACGCTGCACACTCTACGAATTCGAAAGTGAAAAACGTGAGAATCTGCACACTCTCAGTACTAATTTTGGCCTGTTTTCGGTCTATATCTTTTGAGAAGGAGAGACTTCCAGATGGACTTCAAGAGAATTTCTCACTCTCTATGAAGTTTTGCGTCGAATTCAAGATTCAAAGAGATTTTCAAAGAGGTTTTTTTCCGAAAAGATCTTGATATTGTAAACGGTTTGAATGGAAGGTTCCCTCCGTTTATCATGTATATATAAGACCAGTGTTCACATGTGAATATTTAATGAAACAAGAATAGGGAATGAGTAATTCTGGGAATTGTGTACTCCCCCTTTTTCACTGGAAAGTTTAATATGAGTTGGCTACAAACTTCACGATTGCAGAGTTAGTTCTTTGAACACGCCATTCTTATACTGCACCCAACAGTGTATCATAAAGTTCCAGGTGTTTGGACGACGCGATCTCAATCTAAACATTAGCGTTTCCTCTATGGTGAATGTAAGAAGGAACAGCGATTGATCGTTCCCATTATGCTCTCATACAATTTCTATTCGAAAAGGGATTTTTATTAAAAACTTTGAAACTTTATTTTAGAAACCCGGATATGTTTTGAAAATGAATAATTTAAAATTAAAAAGCTTTTCAAGGATAAATCTTCTTATAAATAACAGCTGTGTGCTCCATTAGTCTTCTGGTGATGGTGGTGGTCATCAAAAGTCGAGCTTCCAAGCGATTTTCGTCGAGAAGAGTCCACTCTCGGAACATCTGGAAAATAAGGAATATCAGAAGACGTTGCAATTCTGGGAACAAAGTGAAAACATTCGAATAGTCTTCGTTCTAGATTTTCTCAATTTTCAGATTTACTGAAACGATCTTTGTTCTCCTTCCCCTTGTCTCCAAACAACTCACAATTCTCACAGCGGAGTCATGCGAAAAGCTGATTCTTCCTATTCTCTGTAGCCGAAATTTGACTTGATTCGGTCCGGATTCTCCTTCTTCAATGGTCATAAAACCTACAAAACCATTCATAGACATAGACACATTTCTTTATTGATTCAGTTGGATTATCCTGTTTTGTCGCTTTTGTGTAAATAGGGATCCAATCTGATCTTTTGAATGACTTACCGTTGCTCATTGCAGTGTTGAGAGACACGTATTCCTTTTCTTGCTCTTTATCGTAATCCACAGCGATGTATCCGTTCTCAGAGTGAATCTCGGTGGGGTCCCCATCGGGCATGTTTATGTCCCAGGCAAAAGCACTGAAAGGAATAATCTACTTTTGTGCTTTTCTTTAAAAATGAATCTCTACTTCTCTGAGAAAGTTTCTCGCTTTCTATCATAAAAACTAGCATATCTCAGGACTGCTAGTCACTCACTTTTCACAGTTTCATGAATGAATTTCTCAGAAGAAACTTACGTATAGTTCAACAAAGGGGTCCTTGCATCCATTGCATTATCAGCAATAGTGATATCCACTTGTTCTCCATATGTGAATTTTGGAATTGTTGGGAAGAAAGCCTTTCCTCCGAATTCAGACCGCCATCTGCCAACCATCCATGCAACGGATTTCAGTTTTGGAGGGAGGAGTTTTACGTCGTATTCTGAAAAACATGGCCTGCATCTAGAATATGATCATCAAAATTCCTCACTTGGATCAATGGGCTCCCCACACGATTGGCACGTTCTTGCACAATGAGAGCTCACCAACTCCACATTATCACAATCTGATGAGTTTGAAGCTACCTGAAACTCTTCCCCTTCATATTCTTCCAACTTCCAGAATCACCTATGAACCGAAATATCATTAAAAAAACATACCCAAACAGCACAGTTCATATCGGTGTCCCGACATTTCGGAGCTATTTTGGCTTCGACATATGACGTGGTGATTATGAAGAAGATGATGGGAAGGCATAAATAAACATATGACGTTGACGATGGAAACCGGTTGATCATCTGGAGATGGGAACGGTGAGAAGGTGTTTGGAAGGAGAAGAAGAAAGAAAAAAGAAAGTGGGATAAAAAGGAAAAGGGCATTCTGGATGATACGGTAGGAACTTCTATTGGAAAGAAGAAGAGAATGTGTGAGTAAACGGTTTACGATTTGGTGGTCGAGAAACCGGAAAGAGATACGGATAGACTGGGAAATGCTTGACAAGAAGAAGGAGAAGGGCAAACTTGGGACAGCTAGACAAGAATGTGATCTTCTCGAGGATCAGAGGAAATTGTTGCATTGGGAAAATGGACATAAAAGGATACCTAGAAAACAGGCAAAGAAAGTGTCAAACTGATTGTGAGTTCAAGAGATTCTAGAAGAAAGGAAATGATTCTTCATTGAAAAACAGGAAAGAGTTAGAGTTCGAAATTCCGAAAATCAAAAAGATCAAATGCACCAAAATCAAGATAGACAGCGAATAATCTCTTTGTCATACAGTATTTCAAAATTGAAATAAGACATTAGAAGAAAAATTGGATTAAAATTCAAGAAACTTCCTTTGCTAATGCATAGCGTTCATCCAAATCAGTTCAATGGGAACTTGAATAGAGCACAAAGCAAGAAAACTTTTCATGGATGAGCAGGCGAACTGACATCAATGTTTCGAAAGACGTAGTATGAGATAGTTCAACTGGCAACTAGAGAAATCGAACGAAAAGCTGAAAAAAATTAGACTCAAATTTCCCCAGACACAAAAAGAAATCGGAATCAGATTACTGTAACTAAAGTAAAACAAGCACCAGTATACTCAGGCATCAGAGGTTAGTCTCGTTGACTTCCTATACATCAAGCAAAAGCTAAAGTGTTTTTGAAATAGGATTGATATCGAAGAAATTTCCTTTCTTTCTCTATAATTTTCATCAAAATCAGTCCACTGAATATCGAGATAGAGCAAGAATACTATTTCAAGCACGTTTTAGTTCTTGCCTTCATTGCTTTTAAAGATTCTTTCTGAAGCAAATTTTTGCCTTTAACGTTATTCGATCTCATAAGAGTAATAAAGACTCTGAAAGTGAAAGACCAGCCACCCAAACTATAACAATCTAGAAACTTTTGGAACCATAAACAATCATAGAACATAACGAATGGCAACTAAGCAGTTAATCCGCCTAATACAGCTTCGGAACGCTTCTCCTTCCCCATCATTTTTTCTTCCTCTTCTCACTTATCTCCACCCCTTTTTTCCTCTTCTTCTGTTTAGTGGACACTGATATTGTCCTCTTCTCACTCCTTTCGATTGCTTCGAACTGGATATCTTCTTTAGTCATAACACAAGCGAAAACTCGCTTTTTATCACTTGAGTTAGTGTCATTACGCAACCTCCGACAAACGGTTCGATTTGGAGAAAAAGCGGAGATGAAGTGCGAACGAAGTGAAAATGAAAGGAAATGGAGAGGAAAAAAGAGATTAGGTGAGGAGGGACAGATAAGGATGGATATGGGTGGGGTAAGTGTGATAATATAATAAGATGATGGATTGGATATACATTGAGAGATAGCAAGGAGGAGGGTAGTGGTCAGTAAGCGTGAGTGGAACAGAAGCTGGAACGAGGGAATCTAGAAGTTGTGGAAGTTCAAGAATGAAGGGTTGAATCATTGATTATAAAGGAAATTTCCAGAGACAAAAAGAACATGGAAGATATTTTTCAAGATGATTCATAGTCAAAACTATTCAGAGGCTCAGAGAAGCTTGGTCACTCGAAGAGTCACATACTTGACAGTGAAAATTCTCCGACTCGCTCAATCTTGGAATTAGGGTATCTCAAAACTCAGAATCTGAGAACCCTACACAAAACCAGGATCCTAAAACTTCCGAATTAGAAAGATCAGAGTACAACCTAAACTTTAGAATCATGTATTCTGGTTTTAAAGTCTTCAAACTTGCTTTCCACTACATAAAAACAGTTTTGAAAGCGAAATTGAAACTTTCCCAATTAGAGTGTTTGCATTTGGTGCGTTACTGGATTGGCTACCAAACCTTTTAAAAGCTATAAATTGATTACTTCGTTGTTTTATCATTAAGAACTAGACTTGAATAACATGTATTTTAAAAGAAGAGAGCGAAATCACTTGATGTTAAAGAAACAGAAAGCAACAGAATGCTCAATTAGGTGAATCTTCGAGAAAAACTTTTAGCACCAAAAGCAATTCAGGTGTCTGAAAAAGGTTTCCCATTTTCAATCGAAGCTGCTGTAGATGCTCAATAAGACTCTGGAAACTCTGCAACTTTTTAGAATTATTAATCAAAGATATGTTTTAGACACTAAAACCACTCAAGTTTACTGATATCCATTGTAAACAGATTCATTCTCCAGAAACATGTTTCTACTTTGGATCCCAATTTTCGATTCCCAGTTTGAAATATTTCCTTCTACATTTCAAATTCCAAAATTCGATTACCTTATCATCAATCCTAGATCTCCTTGCGAAACTCAATGACTAACTTGCCCTTTTCCCCCCAGAATCCCAACTCAATTAATCTTCCAATTCCTTCAAATTTCCCAACTTCACATGTCTTCCGTACAATCTGCACCCGAAGTTTTCCTTCAATCTTTTCTCTTTCGACATCATCATTCTAGTTTCCTTTTCCACTACTCCAGCGATCACTAATATTTTCAATCTTTCTAACGAAAAGTGCAAAATATTGTTTTCCAACTCACTCATTCAAGAAGGCGGATCATTGTCACCTAATAAATTCCATACTATAAAAACAAAAAGATGTCGTCCAGAAAGTATCAACGTCTTCTGATACTTCTTCACAATGTCTTCCACCAACTCGTTCCTTATCATTCTACTCGGTAACCATTCAATCATCATCTCTCATCCAAATGTTTCTTTTCTCTTCCAGCTTCCTCTTTCTTCGCCAATCTCGTTTTCTCACTTCCACTCATCGGAATTCGAGGTATTTTTCTGCAGAAGAACGTCTTCCGAATCCTAAAATTTTCAGATGATCTCTCCTCAGAATTCGTTGGAGTAGGTCTTCGTGATGACGTGGCACTTCCGACGATTCAAAAACGACGAGTGGAGAAATCTACTGAGAATCCATTCTGCATCGCTCACCGTTCAACCTATGATGAGTACTGCGCCAACTTCTGGACCGATCGTCCATCGAGAATGCAGAATGCTCTCTTCACCTTCTGCCCTGGATACGAGAACAAGTGTCTTCACTAAACTCCTTTCTTTTTATTCCTTTTTCATGACAATTTCTGCATCTCCCAAACAAGACGGGCTACAAGATAAACTTTATTTTATATTCTATTTTGCACCAGTGAGAAAATTCAACAACAAGGTGTCAACGGATAAAAGTCAACCGATGAAACAGAATAGTTCAGAAAAAAATGAATGAATCTACAGGACGCATTTTTGAAGATCATGGCAACGAAGTGGTAAACTCTCTTTTTTTGGATTCTTGGACATATTACAAGTTTCTTGGAATTTTTGGATCGAACGTTCCTCCCACTTGGGCGTCAGTCCATTTCAGCTCTTCTTCGAGCCAATCGACAAGATCATACTCTTTCATGTTAAGGAACTCGGCCATTAGCTTATAGGTGATGGTTGGTCGATAGGCTTTAGTGATGGTATCCACAGCCTTCTTTCTCTCTCTATCAACAAACATATCTATTATGTAGGGGCACATTTTTGGAGCATTCTGAAATAATATGAGTTAGTTAGAGACTCAAATTGCTCGAAAAATGTTACCTTGAAAAGTCTGAAAAATTTAATGAAATTGTTCATTGTCACAGCCTTCCGTACAGCCACAGCGAAAGCAATGCATGGATCTTCCTGTAAT
This sequence comes from Caenorhabditis sinica, assembly GCA_963932045.1. Classification (NCBI taxonomy): domain Eukaryota; kingdom Metazoa; phylum Nematoda; class Chromadorea; order Rhabditida; family Rhabditidae; genus Caenorhabditis; species Caenorhabditis sinica. The sequence goes on from OZ009943.1 coordinate 13,231,758, forward strand.
TCCGGTGTCAACTCTCGGAGCAATGCATTGATATCGATTTGGTTGTCGATGGCGACGAAATACAAAAGTCTGTAGGCGACAAATTCCGCTTGATGTTTGCAACCCTCAATTTCGGCATAGAGAAGTTTCAACTGTGACTGACACTTGTTGAACTCTTCCCGATCAGCGTTCTCCAGGGCTATACGAGCGTTTATCTCATACACCTCAACAGTGAACAAATCTCGAATACGCTGAACAGTCAAGTCTTGTCGAATCGATCTCAGTTGACTCGTCAAGTATGCATAATCCGCCTTTTCTCTATACTTCCGACGAACATTGTCAAGGGAAAGACGCAACACTTCGAGGGGCCGAACTTCTGAAGGAATTGGAGCCTGGAAAGAATTAAGATTGTATTGAAAACTGATGACTTTCCAACTCACAGCTGTTAATCTGAAGAAAGACTTTTCGATGTTTTGGCATGTTCCGCGCACAACTTGTCCTCGTCTGAAATAGTATTGGGGTACACTGACTGATGGTTTCGACACGTTGGACAGAGATTCAGCAAAACGGCGAGCACGATCTTCCTGAAAATTCAAACTTCCACTAATTCTATTCTCTTAAGAGCCCACTAACCCTTCTTGCTTCAGTTTCAGCAACCTGCCACTTTGGCGTCTTTTTCGGTGTTTGTTGCTTCTCCTGCATCATCGCCTTCTTTGCTTTCTGTGCCTTCTTTTCAGCCTTTCTCTGAGCTTTCGTCTTTTTCTGAACATAATTAGAGGTTATAAACTCAGACTCATTAATTCTAGAATTTTCAGTAAAATCATCACAAATACAGTTTCCGTGCCCAAGTTCACCCCGTTTCCCGTCATTTTTAAAAACCTGATTCGAGGACGAAAAGTGCATTTTCTCAAGCGGATCGCTATTGTCAGACTCAGACGACGCCCCATCACTATCTCGACGAGCCCTTTTCATCTGTCCTCCTCCACTACCATAACCACCGCCACTAGACATCTCATCACTACGCCGTCGCTGTGGCGACTTCTTTCTAGTAAATCCGTTTGCCTGATGAGGCAACTTATTAGCCGGAGTCCATGCCGGAGCCAACTCATAGTTTTTCTCATGTGGCAACGGTTCCATGTCCCAGTTGACCATGTGAGCATTGCCAGCGTTCAACAAAGGTTGAAGTCTTTTTTGAAGATATTCTTGCGTTTTCGCACGATCCTCGGCAGTGCTTGCTGCTTCGTACGCACGTTGCATGTACCTCCTGAAAAATGGGATATAGATAGAACTGGTTAGAGGAAAACTTACTCGGCAGACGGTGGCGGTTGTTTCGGTCCAGCTGCCTGTTGCATTGGAGCTCCTCTCCCTCTTCCTGCTCCACCCATCAACGGCTGTGGACCTCCTGCTCCGCTTTGAGGTACGAACGTGTTACTGATATGAGGAATCGCCGACGAATTATTCTTTCTATTCAGAGCGAACGGTTGGAACTGTTGCTTCTGCTGTTGATTCCAGTTGTTGGCTCCACCGCCTCCACGCCCTTTTCCATACCCATTATTCCATGTCTGTTGTTGTGACGATTGCTGTTGATAGTTAAAAGAAGTCTGGTTATAGACGGATTGAGCAGTAGCAGATGCTTGCGGTGGAGGTGGTGGCGGAACACCGTATTGTCCGTTCCACGTGGGCGGATTCCACCCTCCACCATATTGACCGTAAGCGGCGATGGCGGGAGTGCCACCTGGGTACGGAAACGGGCTGTTCATCCAAGAGTTCTGACCTGTATTGTTGTTTCCATGCGACGCAGTTGACTTTTTCGACATTCCATTTTGTACCTGAAGGAAAAATCAATGAGATTGGCTCAAGGGATTCAACGGAAAAACAAACCTGCATTAGAGCTTCATTGGCTTTTTTCCAAGCTTCGGAGTTGGCTCCTGTTTCCATTGGGATCGGAATAGACATCACTTCGTCTCTGTAAACGATAGAGATTCAGTACTGAGCAAAGTGGCAACAAGCAACGTTGGTGCCAACGTCAGCAACGTGATTGCAATAATCGCGTTCACGAGAAAATTCAATATTTTATAAAAATTAGGTGATAACTTACCCCATATCTGAAATTGTGAGCACAAGCGAAGAAAATAGTTAGTAAATTTTAAAGATTTCCGAAATAGAATTCAGTTTTCAGTAAAAATATTTAGCAAAAACGAAAAAGAAACGAGAACTGACTTTAGCAGCGGTTCGTTTCGTATAGCGGTCGACTGCGACTATCGATTTTTAGAGTGCGTGTCACTAGGAGAGACGCAGAGTTGTCAGTGGGACACCCCGGCAAAACATGGGGAAGTTTTTGAGGGAGATGGGAAAACATTGGGGAATAGGCCAAGGAAACATTATATCTGGGGCCAAGGAAACATTACATCTACTTTCTGATATGAATTGCATTAGGATGAAGCTGTTGTCCTACTGATAAGGTTTCTCTACGTTGGGTTAGTTTTACACAGATGGTTCAGACACGGAATAAGAGTATAAGAAGAGAAGATATAGTTGATGACTTCAAAATACACCGAACTTCAAAGAAAGAACATCATCATTAAAAAAAACAGAACGAATTCATTTCATCTCTACAACAATAAAATTGACCTAAAACTTGACAGCTACATTTCTTATTTAGACTCGTTATTCTTCTTCCAGTCCCGATACTCTCCCAGCTTTCTCTGCTGCGATGTCATTCCACTAGAACGTGCTGCGGACCTCTCCGCAATGTACTCATCAGTGATTTTGGTTCGAAACGCAGGATCGTGGAATCTGAAGGAGAATGTTAGTATTAGGAATCGAATATAGCCGGCTTTGCTCACTTTTCGTATTTACATCGATTGAAAAGTTCAAGAGCTGGTTTACAAGTGTTCAGGCCTGAAACAGCGCCGTCCGTTCGGAAGCATGTGATGAGACCTGGAAACCTATATTGTTTGGATTTCGTAAGAAAGAAGGCTATAGAAACCCTTACCCAGATAAGACTCATTGCACTCCACTCGCTCGATTTGCGTGTTCATTCGATTCGGAATAATCACATCTGCCTCGATTTTTCGCAATGTTCGGTCTTCTGGATCACCTGAAATCTCTTGTTTTCAGCTCGAAATTAATAAAATAAAAATTATTACCTAATCCATGTGGTCCACCTGCTGAATAATGTGGCATAATGTTCTTCTTGACACGATACTTCTTTCCCGTCTTCTCATCCGTCACAATTTCACCTTCTTTCAGTGTTTCTAGGTTGTCCGTGATGTTCACTTTGTTTTCTGACATTTTTTCTGTAATTTTCATGCATTTTTTATGGTTTTCATGTGAAAAACAAGGTTAGAAATAAGGGAAAACTGGAAAACGACGGCGCCCGAAAATCGCGAAAAATGAAGATTTCTCTACCGTCTCCGCTCCCTAACGCATACAAACAGAGCGAGTTTGAAACTTTCGCATAAAAACTACCGTAATCCAGCCATCTGGCGACATCTGAAAGATGGAAAAGGATAAGTTTCCAGGGAGACAGTTTGTTGCAATGATAGAAGTGAATTCATTCTTGCAAAATGAGACTCTACTTCTTGGTATTCTTTCTGACTATTTCTACAATCTCTGCTAATAAAAAGTGTGCTTCTGATAATGGGATTTTCTGTGAATGCTCTATTCTAGACTCTGGAGATATTAAGGTGGGCGTTCTCCATATGAAGATCCAGAAAAATATGGAATTAGATTGGAAACTGTGTTCGCCCTGGAGGTTGGTCTACCTGGTCCAAATGGTCTAAATGCAGGGAAGGGATTCGAAAGAGGAGAAGAACCTGTAATAATCCATTACCAATAGGAACCACTTGTTCTGGAGCAAGAATTGAAAAGCAGTCATGTGCTGGATCCTCTGCTATTCCAGAGTACCTCTTTGGAGAATGGACATCCTGGAATCCATGGTCAAGGTGTGACTGTGATCGTAGCTTTAGAACAAGGTCTGAGATTGAGAAGAGACATTCTAGAGTCATCTATGAGTTTTCAGAACCCGTCATTGTAAGGGGAACTCTTGTGAGGGATGTGATAGGCAATATGAAGATTGTCTCCCAAATGAGTGTCCAGTAAGCAGAAAATGGTCTGCATGGACTGATTGGACAGATTATGGCCAGGAGCAGATTAGATACTCTGCTTGGTGTTCTTCTTCAAATGTGGCAAATGTGGATGTGGGATTCAAAACAGAGACAAAAGAGTCTACAAGATACGGTGAGAAATGATGCAATCGTTCTTTGAACTTTTGAATACATGTAGTCTGTAGCCCACAGTATACAACACACGTTTCAGCCAACTGGTCAGAATGGCACATGCACCCCGGAATCGCTTATCGTTATAAGATGCTTCGGAACTCAAGCATTTCAATAGAACATCACCTCCTATCAAGGTCAACATCATCTTGCCTCCCTCTATACTTTGCAATTCCCATTCTTTGTTTTTGCATTTTTATCGGTTTCCTTCTTCAAAACATTATTCTATGTGTTGTGAATAGATGTCAACGCAAATTTTCGCGATTGACCTATTCGTACGACTCGAACCCACGTGACTATCCATCGCATTTGATTCGTTCTCCGAAAGATGAGAGTTTCTGGTGATTCTAGAAGATTCTAGGTGTTCTTTCATGTCAGTCCACATCTCACGCCACGCAAGAAGTAATCAGTGATCTTTTAATATGTGACCTCTTTTTTGTTCTTCTTGTTTTCAACGTCATTTCTATACTTATATTCTAAAATAGGTCGAAATAAACTTTGATCAGACCAAAACTCGTTTTGAAATCATGCATACTTTTCCCCACTTTTTCAGCAGTTGGTTGCCAAAAATTGTGAAAAAAAACGTTTGAACCTGAAAATACAGTAACTTTGCGACAGCCGCACTTTTCGTGGTGAGACCCATCCGCATTGGTGCATGTTCCTTTAAATGCTGGGCAATCTGGGCAACATATTTTTTTTCCATTTTCAGTTCAATTTTCAATGTTTTTGTGCGCGATCGCCCCGCTTGAAATGTTTGGCGCCTGCGCCTTTCCTCTCTCGCTCTCACACACTCCCTAATCAAAAAAACCGTATCGTTTCTCTGCAGCTCTCTCAAACTCTCTTCTCGACCGTCCGTTTCTCCCCCTTTTCACTTCATTCGTATTTTTCACGATGGCAACTGTCGGCGGCGCATTCAAGGACTCTCTCACTCAGGTTTGTTTATCGTTTTAATTTTGATCATCAGTGATGATGATGACAATCTTCAAAAATTCTAAGAATACAACTAATTACGTCTTCTTCAGGCCCAAAAGGACGAGCTCCACCAGATCGCACTCAAGATCGTACAGGATGGAAAGGGAATCCTTGCCGCTGATGAGTCCACTGGTAAGCAGCTTCTTCTGCGAAGGAAAAATGGGATTCACTAGTCGACATTTGCGTATTTTTGAGTGACCTCGATATCCCAGCTCTATGTGATTGTTAGCGTCAGTATCTAGTTAGCGAAAATCCTCTTTCAACCTTGAAAAGTTCGAGAAATCAATTAACACGGTCTAGTGATCGCTTTCTGTGTTCTTTTGATTTTGTCCTCTCAATTTCTTCTCGACTTTTCGATTGTTTGTGTTGTTGAAACTGGAGATGTTGATGCAATGATAGTGCGATGATAGATAAAAACGAAAGATAGAAAATTGATACGACAAAATGGGGAAGACCGATTACATTTTACGAGATACAGCAACGTGACCCAATCAATTTTGCAGGCACCATCGGAAAACGTCTCGACGCCATCAACCTTGAGAACAACGAAACCAACCGTCAGAAGTACCGCCAGCTTCTCTTCACCACACCAAACCTTAACCAGCACATCTCGGGAGTGATTCTCTACGAGGAGACATTCCACCAGAGCACAGACAAGGGAGAGAAGTTCACCGATCTTCTCATCAAACAAGGAATCGTCCCAGGAATCAAGTTGGATCTCGGAGTCGTTCCATTGGCTGGAACCATTGGAGAGGGAACCACTCAGGGACTCGACAAGCTTGCTGAGCGTGCTGCCGCATTCAAGAAGGGAGGATGTGGATTCGCCAAGTGGCGTTGCGTTCTCAACATCGGAACTCACACTCCATCTCACTTGGGAATGCTCGAGAACGCCAATGTGCTTGCCAGATACGCCACTATCTGCCAGGCTAACGGACTTGTCCCAATTGTTGAGCCAGAGGTTCTATGTGATGGAGAGCACGATTTGGCTCGCGCCCAGAAAGTCACCGAGCAAGTCCTTGCCTTCGTATACAAGGCTCTTGCTGACCACCACGTCTATCTCGAGGGAACTCTTCTCAAGCCAAACATGGTCACTCCAGGACAGTCAAGCACATCGAAAGCCACACACGAGGAAATTGGATTAGCTACCGTGACTGCTCTCAGACGTGGAGTGCCAGCAGCCGTTCCAGGAATCACTTTCTTGTCTGGAGGACAATCCGAACTTGATGCCACTGCTAACCTTAACGCCATCAACACGGTAAAAACATGTTGTTTATAAGAAACGTCTCATTTTTCAAACCTTTCAGGCTCCTCTCGGAAAACCATGGAAGCTCACCTTCTCGTACGGACGTGCCCTTCAAGCTTCAGTGCTCAAGGCTTGGGGAGGAAAGGATGAGAACATCGCCGCTGCCCAGAAGACTCTTCTCCACCGTTCCAAGGCTAACGGAGATGCTTCTCTCGGAAAGTATGCTGGAGAGGACGCTGCTGGAGCTGCCGCCGAGTCGCTGTTCGTTGCCAAACATTCCTATTAAGTGATATAACGCATAACTTCTGTGAATAGAAATCGCACCCATTTTCACTCATATTGTATAATTCTTACGCACCCTTTTCCAAAATGAATGTTTATTTGCCAGAAAAACATCTATAAATGAAAACCCGAGAACTAAAAATCACAACAGAGACACCATGAACTAGAAGTGGTTATTCACACGATGCTCTCCTTGCTTCCGAACTCCTGCTTGCTGATGTCGTTCTTCCGAAGTGGTCCCTGGTCAACAATCGAAAGTTTTCCTCCCGCGCTGAGTGTCAAAAGACACTCGGGGATATTGAGTTCACTCCATCCAAATGCCCAAAGATCATACACCTGAAGTCGAAAAGGGGGTTTTGTTTCAAACTGAACATTCGATTCTTACATGAATGAAAATTTGACGGACATGCTTTGTGACAACTGGATCTTCACTGATAAGCTTGTGTCTCAGTTTCACAATGATTCGTTCAACAAGATAGGAGTTCAAATCATGAAGGATCTTTCCATTTTCACTGAGCAATATTCCGGCTGTCTGGAAATCAGAAGAAGCTCGAATAATTAAAAAAGAGTTGAACTAACTTCCAAGTCATCTGTATCTGGACCATCGTCAATTAAAGCATCTAGAGAAGAGAACATTGGTTTGATGAAGCATTTCGAGACACACTCATCCATCTTCACGTAGACTGGATACATTCTGAAATTCTAGAGTTCAAGGAGAAGGATTCTGAATTCTAAACATACGCGAAAAGAGTCTTCACACTATTCCTAAACATTAATCTTGAGTCGTTTCGAACTGAAAGTCGATTACGGTAATCATTGAGTAGGAGAGCCAAAACATTTGAAGAAAGTGAGATATCTTTGGTATCTGCCTTATGAATATGCATCAGAATATTTGCTGCCAACGGAGCAAACCGCCCATCTGACAGCCACCGTAGTCTCATGTGCTCCGCGAGCACTTCTGTCGAGTGTTGACCTGCTAGCATACTGTAGGCTTGCACTGAAATAGAGCGATTTTTGTTGTGATTAGTCGGTTTTCTTCCGGTGCAGAAGTTCAACATTTTCACAGTACTTCTCTGGTGCCCTAATAGATGGGATATTTGAATACCGTTCTGGAACTTGCTGGAAATTGGTATTCTGGTACTTTCGGACCTCCTGAACATGAAAATCGAATTCTTTGATCTGCCATAGAAAAAGTTTTTGAGTTATGATATTTTGAAAACCGAGCTATAAAGTGGGCCACGGCTCGATTTTCAAATGATGATTTTCTCGAAAACGTTTTTTTCCTGCCGCCGTAAAAACTTGATTTTCATGCTCAGGAGGTCCCAAAGTTCTAGGGAAAGCAAGCTCCAATAGGGTTTTCAAACAATTCCCTTGTCATTCCTATATTTTTCTGTGCTCCCCCTCGAGTTCTTTGCTCACCGGGAATCGGTCCCTGTTGTGTGAGAGTGGCGAGAGAGGCGAACAGACTTCGAAGTTTGTCGTCATTCATCTTGGTTTTTCTTTTGTTTTTTATTGTTGTTATGAGATGGATATTGAGTTGAAGGAGACGGGGAAGAAGAAGGTCTGGTAGACTTTCGGAGGAAAGCTGTAATATTTTTTCTGGTTGTTGGAGATCGGAACAAGATGAGAGGGTTAGGGAGACGATGAGAAGAAACGAGGAGACTTCAGAGTTGTTGAGAATTGACAAATCAGAAACTTGTTGGAAATTAAGAGTTTTTCTGTTGTTAAATCTGTAAAATTTCAGGGATTAGGTTAGTTTTGAGGTTCCCGGATACCAATCTCACAGAATCGTCAAACTCCAGAATTCAGACTCGAGAATAGTCAGAATTGTAGTGAAATCCAGAACTATCAAAACCCAGAAATTTGGAGATAGACGGTTTTAGATAGTCTTCCAATCTGAGATTTTTAGTTTCTTAAGAGATCTTTGATCTCCCAAGTCGGGACTGCTGACTTTCTAAATAGGTCAAAATATTAAAAACTTCAGAATATGGAGTGCAATCAGTAACAACCAACAAAAACCCTTCGAATCTCCAACATCTTCTTTTAATCGTAATTTGAGATTGATGTGTTGAAAATTGGAAAATTCAAGATACCGTATCGACATCTGAGGTTTAGGTTCACAATGCTAGAAAATCGAAGTTTGAGTGCTTCTGAGATTTCAGACTACCAAGACTTGAACATAGCAGATCTCAGGAGTCACAGGATTCCATGTTTCCTTAATTCCCAAACTTCAGATCATATTCTATTTTAGAGTTTAGTACTGGTCGTTTTCTATTTCTTCCTAGTAGAATTATCAATACCTCAAAGTTTTGAGGTCGTTTAGGAGATTTAGGAGAATTCAGACCTGAACTTCAAGATAACCAAGTCAGAATTCTCAAGATTTCATACTGCTGAAATCAAAACTTTGAGCCTGATATCTTGAACACCAGAACATCCAATGTTCTAGAAATCCGAGGATTCTAGGGATTTGAGAATCAATATTCTGGAGACTCAAAATAAGAGGATCTCTGAGATTTCAGATCATCAAGATTTGAAATCATCAGATTCAAGAGTTCCATATTTCCTACTTAGATATTCGAATCTCGAAAGCTTTCCAATCCCAATTCCTGAAGCATAGTTTCAGAATTGTTTATACTTGAGATTTTAAAAACTGGACAAAAGGGCCACAATGAATTTGTTTGTTTTCAAAGAAAATGAAAATTTGAACTCAAAAAATCAGGCAAAACTCCAACTGCCCCGACAAACAGATCGAAGTGATTCGGGTCAAAAAACCCGGGATGACGCAAGTGAGAAAAGAGTGGAAAATGAAGTGAAATGTGAGAAAAACCAAAGTGTGACACACAGAAAATTGGGTGTGCTCCACTCTCATTTCATGCTCTTCCTCCTTGTTTTTTATCTCTTTTCGAAAATGCATGATGATGGCAAAGTTCAGAAGAGAAGAGCCAGCACACAAACTCAAAAAATGAGAAGAAACGAAAAGACACACGACTGCTTCGAATCATCAACACATGTGGCGAACAGAAGGCGGAGATCTCCAGCACAGAGAAACTCAAAACACAAAGAGTTCTGAAAATGATTAGACGAAACAAAGAGTGAGAAGAGAACCATTTTATATGATAACCCGAGAAAGCATTGGATGGTTCAATATAAAGCAGCTCATTGGCTAAAACAGAAACAATACCCTATTATAGTGTTTCGTGTTTTTTAGCGGTACTGCACGGGCACGTTAGATGTGACTGACAAACCCACCGTACACTCAAGACATATACAAATTGACACCCCCCCCCCCCCCCTAATTACACCTACTTACTGTCGGACAACGGTACCCCTGAGAAGAGTGATAAGAACAAGAAGAGTTAGGAACTGCCAATTATATGTTGGTCAAAACACTCAGTACATTCCCCCTTAATCCCAACATCCCCCCCCCCCCTCCCTCTTAACTCATTTGTTACCTTTCTTTATTGACATAACATTTTGAGCAGATTCCCATAATGCGGCATCTGCAGTGCCTTTGGAGCGGTACTCTAAACCGTATTCATGGCTTTTCATAACCTTCATTAATTCTTTTCAGATTTCTCTGCAATCCGATGTCATCTCCAGATGAAGTTCTCTCTTCAAAAGTATTCAACAGTCCACCTATTCTGGAAAATATTCTAGAATATCTCACTGACGATTTCTGGAACAATTTGAACATTCGAGTTAGTTCATTACCACTCTAAATCCGCTCACTCGAAATATTTTCAGCTGGTGAACAAGGCGATGAACGAAATTTTCGTTGGATTGACTCGGAAAAATCATCGAAAAGTGAAAATCGAAACCATCGGGCTTTACGATAGAAAACTGGAAACCCCAAAGAAATGGATTTACATTAACTATCGAAAAGTTTTGAAGGAGGATGTGGAAGGATATTTCAGGTGACTAACTTTAAAGTATCTTTCGATAACTGATGTAGAATTTCAGATTCGTTCATATTATCGGTACCAAAGTGCGAGAAATAACAGTAAGAAATATATGGCAATTGGAAAACGAGTTTGCAAAAAAGTTACATGACTCGATTCATTCTTGCCTGATAGGGGAGAGAAGTGGGTTTTTATTGGGGAAGCTTGAAAATTTCTGATCAATTTTTTAGGGGAATCCATTAAGAAGCTGATTGGCCTAGAGGAGTACTGCAACGGTTGCGTAGACTGTATGGAAATGGCGAAAATATGTGAAGTTTATGGCCCGTTTAGTTTGTATACCATGAAAGCAATAAAGGATTTTGTTCATTACAAAGAAGCACACGTGACTGTCGAGTAAGTGGATGTCTTTGAACTGTGAGATTTTTCTGTTTTTAGTCTTTTTGATCGTATAGCCAATGATTGTGCCTTGGATCCTCTTCTGCAGCAAGAGTTCAAAAAGTATGGACACATTGGTACACTCATTTTCCTAATAAAGTCATACGGCTCTTACATCTCTTGTGACAACTTGGTCATCTGGATTGATGAAAATCGAAGGGATTTGATAAATCAGGAAACTGGTCTCACGAATCATTGTATCCCATGGCATGTATTACACTATATACTGGACTTGTGGGAAGTAAAATCAATAAAATTGAAATTTCGATTTCGACTCCCAGACAATGGACCTGACATCAGATGGTTTCAATATCCTTATTTCCCATGGCTAACACTGCAAAACTCATTTGTGGATTTTGATAAAACAGGTTTTCACGGTTCATCCAAATAAGCTTTTTCTAAGCTCAAATTTCAGACTGGAATATCGAGCATGTGGAGATCGATTTGTCAGAATCTTATATAGTCGCTCATGACTTACGGTATTCCTGTACACATTGTAACTACGATGGCTACGGAAATCTGATTGAAAACGCTAGGAAGCTTTTCCTATGCAATAAAATTTCCCTCAAATTCTCTCATTGGAACTACCAATTTTTCAACGGACAAGGAATGTGTGGAAAGGAAATTCTTTTAGAGAGATTGCTCAGAAACATCGGTCAGGAGAGGAATCTAACTGTGAATGTTGAATTTTTCACGAGAATCGACTGTTTTAAATTCTGGAATCCAGCCATTGGGAAACAAGAATTATGGGAGGTTCCAGCAGAGCTCACAGCTTCCGAATATAAAATCTATCAATCATCGAGATCTCTTCCTTTGCAAGTCGAACATGGACCAGAGAAGTTTGAAATTGAGAAATGGATTGGAAGACGTCTCAAAGTGGAAAATGCTCATAATAAGTCAAAGTTGAATGTGGACTTTTTTGTAAGGGAGAATAATTTCAATGCTACTCCGATATCTGAAGAACTCTTCAAACTTCACCCAAACGCTCTTGCAAGGCATTTTATCAACTAACCTTCTTCTTCGTGATTTAAATGGAAATCTTCGCAAAAGTTTTGTATTCTTTTTTCAAATGAGTAAATTATCAAACAGTTAAAATGAGAACTCTTTTGTTTCGAAAACCAATGACAATTTTTGCTCATTGGTACCCACTGTACTTTCCAAGGTAGTTTTTTTAAACAAACGAAACGACACACGACTGCTTCGAATCATCAACACATGTGGCGAACAGAAGGCGGAGATCTCCAGCACAGAGAGACTCAAAACACAAAGAGTTCTGAAAATGATTAGACGAAACAAAGAGTGAGAAGAGAACCGTTTTATATAATAACCCGAGAAAGCATTGGATGGTTCAATATAAAACAGCGCACCGGCTAAAACAGAAACAATATCCTAGGAACTATAGTCATTAATATACAGGTTATTATAGGGAGACATGTAGCAAATCAAATCAGATGAGTGGCGGATGTAGGGGAGAACGAGAAACAAATGAGGAAAACATATTAGAAGAAAAAGAAGCAAAATCATTAAGAAGAACAACAAAGAATATATATCACAATTATGATCTATGGAATACGGTAAAAGTTAATATTTGGTTATTTAGAAATCAATTTCGAGTCGATAGAGTGCCAACTTGTCTGAAGATTGACTTTCCACTATCCGGGAGGCGACCCATTCTCTGCAGAATCACGTATTCATCATCTGACGGCAGCGTTTCTGTTGTTGGCATATCGTCGAATGGTCCGAGGTATCGGGTTTGCGATTTGGCGAAGTACTCTCCGGGAATCAGAAGTCCACGGAAGAAGCGATTGTAGTCCTTTGGAATGGCACGGACGCCTGGCAGCTGAGTGGGAGAGAGGGCTCGGCGACGTGGCTCGGGAGCATTATCTTCTCGATTTGCGGCGGGTGGCACCGGCGAACGCGCAACTCTGTGAGGCACTCCATTCAGCTGTCGCAGTGCTCGTCGCTCGGGTACTTGCAATGGGGCGGGACGATTCTGACGAGCGTGTCCGGGTCTTCTGATGGCTCGACGAAAGACTTCTGGAGATGGTTCGCGTGGCGGCGGGCTGATCGAATTCTCGCGTTGTGATCTGGAAAAAAGGGATGTTTGATTTGGTACACTTCGAATTTCGCAGAAAACCGCATCATTTTTTGCTAAAAAAAACCTAAAAATGACCGCAAAATTAACAATAATGAATGACAACTGCAATTGCCTTCGCTAATTGCTAACTTTGCGGTCATTTTGAGATATTTTTTGCGAAAAATGGAGCGCTTTTAGCTGCGATATTCTCGAAATTAGGCTGCTAGAATCTTACTGTCTGATCCAATCGATATCCTTCATATCGGCAGCTCTCTTCCATCCTTCTGGAAAGCATTGGACTGGATCGAAAGGTGGCGGACTCAGAAGATCGGCTTCGATCTGAAAATTGGGTTTTTTGTTTCCAGAAATTCAAAAAATCAAAACGAAACTCACAGCTCGCAACTGCTCCCAGCGATTGTTGTTTTCATGAATAAGGTTCATGATTAGTGTGTGAGGTTGGATGAAGGTGAATAAGAAGTGAGAATACAATCAGGTGACGAAGAGACACGAATTGTGAGATGAGCGGATTGATGAACTGAACGAGAAATTTTGTTGTTCCCGCAGAAAATTTTGAAAAATATGTGCGCGCTTGTTTGAGTAGAACAATCGCTGCGAGACCGCTCAAGCTACCGTATTTCATTTTTAAAGGCGCAGCAGCGAAATTTCAATATTTCGAGATTTTTTTGCAGATTTTTTTCAAAAGAAATGCTCCAGTAAGCAGAAAAAGGATAACCTCACCATCGAACTCAATTAAAAAAAGGCAAATTTGAGATAATGAAAGACACTTTATAAATTAGAAAGCACAATATTTTAAAAACCGTTCGTAACATACATGAATTTGAAATGACACTATACATGAGATCGTCCGTTTAACGGTTACGACTGAATTGCATAAGAAATTGATTTAAATGAAATACTGAAAATACAGAATACACACAACACATTCAATTATGATGAGACGTCAGATGGATCAATGTTCTCCTGAGACGGTTCCTCAGGATCGGATTGTTCTCCTTCTTCTTCTTCAGCTGCTTGCCTTCCATTGTTCTCGTCTCGACTACCGTCATCGAAATCTTCTTCATCGTAGAACTCTCCGTCATGAGACACTCCCGAATCCATAATAGAGATAGGTCTTCGATTATCTAGATTCTCTCTGTCGCGCATCTCATTTTCTCGTTCTTCCAAGGGAAATGAGTCGGGAATAGCTGAAAATTAAACGATTCATTAGGCAACGAGCGTTTTAGCAAACTAACGCTGCATTTGCACACTTGGCACTTGACCGAGCATATCTAGATTGCGGAAAATCTCATTCTGCAATTCGAGTAATCTCTGATCAGTGTTTTCGTTTTTCAAGGTCCTTGATGGCTCAATATGAAGAAGGTAGTCAGGTCCGAAGTACTCATAATAGTTGCTATAAGGCAGCTCATTTGGGATTTCCATGCCAACCGCAATCGCCGTTTCATATGCCCAGCATCGTGCGACGTTCCGTGGAGTGTATCCACCTCCTCCAACCATCATCAAAGGAACATTATACGTTCTGAAGAACTCTGCACATTTTCCATGTCCCTTCAAAGTCAAATTGAATTTTCCGAGTCTGTCTCCATTTAGAGAATCAGCTCCGCATTGAAGAACCACTGCCTCTGGATCGAACTTATCCATCACTTTCGTCATAACTGGAGTGAAAATTCGTTCGTACGATTCATCAGTGATACCCTCAGCAAGCGGAACATTAACAGAGTACAGTCTTCCTCCTGCAGTTCCCACGTCCTTGATGTCTCCGGTTCCCGGGAAGAAATTTCCGTATTTATGGAATGAGACCGTCATGACTCTATCTGTAGTGAAAAACGCTTCCTCGACACCATCTCCATGATGAATATCGATATCTACATAGAGCACTCGCTTGTGGTATTTCAGCAGCTCCAGAATTCCCACAACGATGTCGTTTGTGTAGCAAAATCCCGAGGATTCACTCTTCTTTGCATGATGCAGACCGCCCATCCAATTGATCGCAATATCTGTTTTCTTTTTGTTCAACTTTATTGCCGCTTGCAGTGAACCTCCGCAACTCAGCTGACAGAATTCGTAGAGACCGTCGAACAGTGGACAGTCTTCGTTGATTTGTGCACCTAAAGGAGCTTGGATTTTTGGTAGAAACGAATGTTCTTACATGATTTTTTACTTACATTTGCCATACATGGTCGTATCGATATCATCCATATTCGCATCTCTCAAAAATTCAACATACTCGCGACTATGAAAACGAGTCATATCTTCGAAAGTAGCAGGTACTGGTCGCTGGAAGAATTTATAAATATTATTCTTAACAAGAAACCCAAGACTCACAAAGGCCGAAAGTCTGTGATAGATTCCGTAGTTGCAAATGAGCTCATGAGCCATTCGAATACGGTGTGGCTTCATGACGTGGCTGGGTCCATAGTAGTAGTTTCCGACGCTTGTGTCGTAGTAGTAGGCGACTCGACGTTTGCCGTGCTCTTTTAGTGGAGCCGGTGAAACCATGCTTGAGGCTTCGATTGGTGGAGGAAACCTGTAAATTACTGGATGATTAAGCTCAAGAATCTGAAGGAAACAACGAGTAAAGACATGGGGACCGATAGAAGAAGCGAAATATGAAAGCCTTATTGAATAGTCAATATAATTCGAGCTAATCCCTTCAGGGAAATTCTTCATTATGTGTGAACAAAGAAAGTGGGTCGATGGGAACGGCGGAAAAAGGGAACGGGTGCAAAAAAGCGACATAGCAAACGCGCTCCACTGAAAACTGCTAATTTTTATTCATTTTTTTGCAATTTGTGTTCAGAAAATTAAGAATTTCACACTGAACTCGTCAAAAAGATACAATAAAAATGGATGAAGCAGATAAAGGTAAATCTTTTGAAGCAGTATTCAAAAACATAACATGTTTTCCTACAGAAATATACACCTACCACGAAAACGAACAAATTCCGTATAACGAAATTGAGGAGGTTGTGGAAACGGAAGATAATAATGAGTATGAGATGTCAAACATTGTGTATCATGAAGATGTTATCGATGATATTTTCGACGAGGATGCGAGATATTATATGGAAGAACTGCAACCGGAGGCGTTGAAACCTCGAAAATTCTCAGTTCATGCTAGGAAGTATGCGAGAATGGGTTAGTTTTATATAGAGAGAAATTTTAAATGATACTAGCGATATTTTTAATCTTGAAGAGCGTAACTTTTTTCTAACATGGCGAAAAGTGAGGTTTTTTCGAACTTGCCGCCGTTTTTCCGGGTTTTGAGGCCTCGTGTACTCCTCGTGGACAATTCATGAGAATTACAAGTTTCCTTGAAAGCTGGGAAAAACGACCGCTAAGCCGAAAAGTTCAAGTTTCGGCCATGTTGGTTATAGAGCGCGTTGTGACATCCAAAATATCGAAAACCGTTGTTTTATAGAGAAAGTCACCGAAGCAGTGAGAGCGGAAAGATTAGATGTCATCGACGTTGGGAAGACGATTATTTTGGGAACATCTGATAAATCACTGAATAATGCAAGTATTATTCAAAAAGCAGTAAACAACGGAATTTCTCAAGGCGACTATCTAGGAACCATGTCGATGGAAGATTTGGTTCATGGATTGATGGCACCTTCAGCTGTAGATGGAAGATATGCAGTGCTAGGAACCTCCACTATGGTTCGTGCATTCACTTTATATCCTACCAATAAGACATATTTTTCAGTGGAATGCACTGAAAACCAACTTTCATGGTTTGAATGAATCTATCAATGACAGTATAGCTGCTACATACACAGAACCTCGTTTCGATGCTATTGACTTGCGAATAGAGAATCTCTCAGATGCTGACCACGAATATCCCATTCAAACAACGGGAGTTTTCTCTAACGCCAGCTTACTTTACATCTTCCGCCAACTACGATTTCGAAGTTCCGCGAAACTTCTCAACAAAGCGAAACAGTTCCTGAAAGCTTACTTCATCATTGCTTGTCGCCCTCGGTGCATGATCTGGAGATACACATTAAGAAGGTCTGGGAATGGTTTGAAGAAGTCGATTCATAATCTTCCACAGAGTGTTATCAATGAAACGATTGGTATGAGATTGTGCCCTGTCTTCCGATTTCTTAGTTTGATTTTTAGATTTTCTTATGGATTTGACTGGAATTGGAAATGGAACAACACCATTTCATGCATTGAATCGTGAATCGCCATTCTACAAGTCCCTCGGAGAAGATCGAGTGGCAAAGCGAGATCGATATGATGAATGCTGTAAATTGAAAGATCCGCTTGTCAATTACTTCCGAGAGTTGATTACAGATTGCCTGTAAGTTTCCACTAAAGTAGACTAAACTTTTTAGAGAACTTTTCCAGAAACGAAATCCGAGAAATGCCTTTCTGCCTCGAAACAGGTCAACTATTAAGTGCACTTCGCGGTCGCCGTCAGGATAACTCACTTGTGACGTGGAAAGATTATGAAGAATGTCTGAAAAAAGAGCACGATCATCCATCAGAAACCAATACGGCCAGAAGGAGGCATTTTGAGTGAGATTTGATTTCACATTGCCACATTAAAATCTTATTTTCAGACAAAAAATCTGCGCCAATAAGCCTCGTAATGTTCACAGGCTTATCTTGAATCAAGGTTCACCCGATCTATAATGACTTGATCTCTTCAAAACTTGTACAAGATCTTATAAAACTTTGAGTGATAAATGTTTTCTAATCTTTGAAAAAAATCCTATGCATACACATTGGATACCTATCCAAACATCGTTCCTTTGTTGCCCTTTTTCTCTGTTTACCCATCACTCTCGTTCCGATAATATCGATCCTTTTTTGTTGCTCTACTCACTTATTCAGAATGCATTTACTCCCTCTTTCGGTGATACTTCTACTCTCGGGTTCCGCCTATTCGGCATCAGTCTCATCTTTGGAGTGTGGTGCTTGCTCGTTGCTTGTGACACATTTTGAGCTTAAAATCGCTGGAGTGGATCCAAAGAAGAAGATTGAAGTTGGTAGCTTCCGAGTCTCACCAACTGGAGAGCAAAAGGGGCTCAAGGAAATCGGCTACGCTCGATCAGAATCTCATCTGACAGAAATCATTGAGCATGTTTGTGACGAGGCAAAACATTATAAACTTGTGGTGAGCTTTTGACTTTTATCAGGAACTTCTAAATTTGATAATTTTCAGGTCAATACGCTAACTGGAAAGTCAGTTTACGTTCATAAAGATGCCACGTATTTGAAGGGAGATGAATCATCGAAAATCAGATCTCGCCTGCAAAATGCTGTAAGCCAATTTTTAGAGCTAAAGAAACAAACTATTAAAAAATTCCAGTGCAACGACTTCATTGACTCTCACGAAGACGAGCTCCTGACATTCTTGAAGACCGCCCATGAAGAGCCAGTCAAGCAATTCTGTCATCTGGATATGGGAGTGTGCTCTTCTGTCGACGTGGCAGCTCTGCCACCAAATGATCCACCAAAAGAGGAAGAGCCAATGGATCTTTCTGATATTCCTGATGATGAACTTTAGATTTTCTTCCTCAGATATTGCTAATTTTCAATGAATTGCTAGTAACATTCTGTCGAAAGTTGTTCTTATCATTTCTTCTTTTTTCTTCTCGTTCGGGCGTTTTTTGTGTTTGTAGTCATTATTTATTGATTTTAATTTATTCTTCCTCTTGTTGTGATTCTCATATGAAATAGTATATTGAATTGTTTACTCCATTCATAATTGTGCTCCGCTCACCAGTAGTATTGCTTCTGAACCAAAAGTCCAACTCTCCAACTCTTTAATTGAAGATGACAATCTTTCCTATTGACACTTTGGATGAATTATGGACCTGGGAGAAGCGAGAAGATATTGGAGAGAAGTACCAGGAGCCTCTTGCACATTACAAAGCTCATTCTGGCCCTCAGATTCTAGTATGCCACGATATGAGAGGAGGATATCTGCAAGAAGAGACTACAGAAGGAAAGCAGTTCGAAAGAGAGAAATACCCATATATGTTTCTGAATTGGTGGCAAATCGATATCTTCAACTATTTCTCTCATCATTTTGTGACGATTCCACCTGAAAATTATACGAGAATCGCTCATAAGCATGGAGTCTTGTCATTGGGAACGTTCATAACGGAGTGGGTTCCAGGGAAAGAGATTTGTTCGAAAATTCTGGAGAATGAGGAAACGATGGAGAGAACTGTGGATGCTCTTGTTGCAATTGCTAACTATTATGGATTCGATGGATGGCTGATAAATATTGAAAACGAGATTGAGGAGAAGAAAATCGAGTTGTTGCTTCAATTCTGTTCAAATTTAACGGAAAAGTCGAAGTGGAGAAATTCAAATTCCAAAGTTATTTGGTATGATTCAGTGCTCCATAGTGGAAAGTTGGATTGGCAAAATGCATTGAACGCTAAAAATAAGTAAGCTTCCGAATTTTGGTTCCTCAAAGAGATACCATTTTCAGTAAATTCTACGAGTCCTGCGATGCAATCTATCTGAACTACAACTGGAAAGATGGAGATCTTCTTCGATCCGCCGAATTCGGTCTCCTTGAAAGAATCTTTGTCGGAATTGATGTATGGGCTCGTGGATGTGTTGGAGAGTTTCATTGTGATCGATCGTTTGCCCTGGCCAAACTCTTTCACATGTCTGTTGCACTTTTCGCGCCCGGATGGATCTATGAAAAGTTTGAAGAGGAGAATCAAATTGTCAAGGGAATTCGGTAAGATTTCTGAGTTGAAGATCGGGTCAAGAATCTAAGTTTTCAGATTCTGGTCCAAGATATATCCACATGTGAAAACTCGCCCTTTGACATCTGCGAATTTCTCAACTGATTTCGATACTGGAATGGGACAAGATTGGCTATATCGTTTAGCCAGAATTCAGCTCCAACCACAAAATCTGACCTCTTTTTGCCATCAAGTCATTGGGAAAGGGCTCACACTTTTTGGAAGGAATCGCAAATTCTTGTAATCTTTTTTTTCTCGAAAAACTTCGAAATCGATCAGTTTTCAGACTATTAAACTTTGACTTGATCCCGTTTACAAAATTCAAGATTATGTGTGAGAGCGACAATCCAATCGAGATTGTATTCAATCGAACTGAAATCGCGGACAAGTCGGAGGATATCGAAGAATATAACTGGATCTACCAACAATCCGGAGTCCTCGAATCCATCAGTATTCAAACAACGAGCCATGATGAGACTGTAATCAAACGCTTCTGCATTGCCACTGAATGATAATGATTTCACCTATTTTACTTACACCTCTTTCATAATACATGAATAATAAAGGAAACTTAATGCACAACTTGGATCAAAAAGATTTGGAATTGAATTGATAGACTCATAGACTCGGGAGGACATACATTGTACAAGAAACGGATAGAAAGTAGCTGACTAGTCATTGGGGGACGGAAAATATATAAGTCTAGCGCACGCAAAGGGGAAGAAAATACAATGAAGGATTATTTATCTTGAGTGGCGAAGAATGGTTTTGTGTCCCTGTTGAGCAACGTGTGACAAACTGTGCATACATTAGCAGGTCGGTGAGAAGGTCCGCTTGGAACGGTGTCTTTCAGGCAGTTCATGCAGAATATCTTTCCGCAGTGAAGGCAGCTGAAACGTTAGATTTTTAGCTTTATAGACGAATATTTGTCAAACCCGGGCCGGCGATTTACTCCAATTTTGCTGGAGGCTTTGTTATCAAAACGTATATCAAAACGTAGAGCTCGACAAGCTCTACGTTTTGTTATAAGCATGGCTACAATAATCTCAAGTTGAAATGGAGAAAATCGCCAATCGGAGTTGAAATTATCTTTGGTCGGAATCAATGGTAAAACTCACTGTGGCTTGGCTTTCAGTTTGACCAGAGAAGAATCACAATTGGAGCATTGGTTTACATCTTCGTCCCACTGCCACCGTACTTCCTGCTCTGATTGCCGGATCTTCTCCAGTTGAATTTGAAGACTTTGGGATAGTTTCACGAAATCTCTTTGCACCACTTCAGAAGTATCCAACTCTTGTTGCAAACTTGTGCATCTCTGCTTGTAGTTTTGCGCGGTTTGCTCCACAGCCGACCTCTCGTTTTGCACTTGCTGAACCTGTGCTTCCAGCTCTGCCACAGTATGTTGTAGATCCCGAATTTGCCTATTGTTGGATGTCTGATCAGCAATTGACTCCGAAGCAACAGCCATTTTACTGTTAACACTTCCAAGTTCCGATTGCAGTCTGCTGATTTCCGCGGTGAATGTGACTTCCTGGTCTTCTCTGTGGGCACGTTCCTCTTGAATTTGCGCTCGGAGAACAGTAATTTCATCTTGTAGCTGCTGTTCGTTGTGCTCTTTTGCTGCTCTCGCTTCTATCAATTCTTCTCTATTTTTCAGACAGATAAACTGCAATTGGTCTACATCTGCTGGCATGTCGATTGTCTCGGAACGAAGCTCTTGGGCAGATTTACGTGTTGAGCCGAGAAGTTTCTTGTATTTCATTCCTAGTGTGATGAAGTCAGATTCAGCATGCTGGAGTTTCTCCTGAGCCAAATTTAGCTGCTCTGTGAACACTTCTATCGATTTGTCGTGCTGGAAAATAGAAATTACGCTTCAAGTAAAAAATCAATTGAATAAAAACCTTCGCGCTCAACTCGTCTAGTCTCTTTTCAGACTTCGCATTGGCCTTGGCAGCTTCATTCACTTGATTCAAGCAATTCGTTGATAATTCATTCATTTTCTTCTCCAACTCCTTCCGATAATCCCGTTCATTACTCAAATCCAGCTGATATCGTTCAACCAATTCCATTGCCGCCCGCACTTCTTCTTTCAGTTTTATTTCGCTTTCCTGCAAAAAAATAAGTAAACAATAATATTTATTCAGTGTTTTTTTTTATAACCCACCTGCATTGTCGTCAAATTCACTTCATAATTCTGACACATTTCACATTGCAACGTTGGATTTGGCGACACTTGCGAAACCTTTTTGTTGTTCGATGTTGTTTGCTCCTGAAATTTTTCACTTGGAACCATTATTGATTGGAAAATTGCAACACAAACCTCTGTTTTCACTTCCGGTGACACGCCATCGCTGGCTGATGGTTCCGACATACTACTGAAAAATTAAAAATTGAGAAAGCATTACAAAAAGCACATGAAATTAATGAAGGCAGTCGCGAGGTTGCATTTTAACGTTGGAAGGGACTAGTTTTCCGATAAAGTTCGGCCATTTGGTGACCTTATGGAGAGGGGAGGCATTGCGGGCAGTCATCATCGTTGCAATTCCTTTCTTCTACATTTGTTTTCAAAGAAGGCTCTTTATCGATAAAAAAAAGATTTTTCAAAATTTAAATAAATAGATGTTCATCTGATTTTTGATGCTTTGAATGAGCTTTTGGGGTTTCAGAAAAGCACATGATTGCTGAGAAAAGCAGCAAAAGCAGAATGAAAAAACATTTCAAGATTTTCAGAGTTGTTGTTTTTTCGTTCGCTGCGAGACCATTCGCTTACTTTGGGCATGTTCCTTTAATGTACAGTACTTCCATCGCACC
Organism: Caenorhabditis sinica; assembly: GCA_963932045.1. Taxonomy (NCBI): domain Eukaryota; kingdom Metazoa; phylum Nematoda; class Chromadorea; order Rhabditida; family Rhabditidae; genus Caenorhabditis; species Caenorhabditis sinica. Next base: position 13,254,473 of record OZ009943.1, read on the forward strand.
ATTTTTCTCGATAAATTCTCCCATTCTTTTGATTTTTCTTATCAATTTCTCTTCATTTTTGATTCCTTCTTCCAAAAACGAGATAACTCCTCTACCCATTTGATAACCCATTTCTTATTTCGTCGAGAAACTTCTTTCCATCGCCACATGGTGAGAAGAACAATGTTTCGGATTCAATTTTATGCAACATTTGGTTCTTATCTTTTTTCTGAATTTCCATCTGAGAGTAATAAAATAAAGGGGCACTCTAGCTATCATATCATTTACGCTTTGCTCCTAAAATATGGTGAAGAAAACCTCGAAAAAACTCTCCGAGAAAATCAAGCAAGCATGGGGTTGCTTCCCAAAACATCAATCTGAACCCAATACCAGCTATCAAAAGGTGTTTATTCTTTATTATCTACTCTTTGGCTTCCAAAAAACTTCAAAAATCTATGTTTATTTTTTTCAGATGGCCGCCGCCTTGAAACCAAATGCTCCGGAGATCCGCAAAGCCGCGCAGGAGTTTATCAGCTACCTTAACAAGGCTGTCACTCCATTTCATGGTAATTGAGAATAATCAAACTCATTCAATAAGTTAATCTACTTTCAGCAACCCAAGAAGTGAAGGAGCGTCTCCTCCAGGCTGGTTTCAAGGAGCTTCCAGAATCCGGACACTGGGATATTCAACCAACCAGCAAGTACTTTGTCACCAAGAATCGCTCGGCTATCCTTGCATTCGCTGTCGGTGGATCTTACAAACCAGGAAACGGATTCTCCATTGTTGTTGGTCACACTGACAGTCCGTGTCTCCGAGTGAAACCAATTTCCCATCAAAAGTCCGATAAGTTCCTTCAAGTCGGTGTTTCAACTTACGGAGGTGGTATCTGGAGAACCTGGTTTGATCGTGACTTGTCTGTTGCTGGATTGGTCATTATCAAGAATGGCGACAAGTTGGTGCACAAGTTGATCGATGTGAAGAAGCCGGTACTCTTCATTCCAAACTTGGCGATTCATTTGGAAACTGATAGAACCACTTTCAAGCCTAACACTGAAACCGAACTCCGCCCGATTCTCGAAACATTCGCTGCTGCTGGAATCAACGGGCCAGCGAAGGAGGAGCCAAAGGGAGAGTATGATCCACGTCACATTACCAGCAACCACCATCCACAGTTCCTTGGATTAATCGCTAAAGAAGCAGGATGTCAGCCAGAAGATATTGTTGACCTTGATCTCTATCTCTACGATACAAACAAGGCAGCTATTGTCGGACTTGAAGAAGAATTCATCTCGGGAGCTCGCCTTGATAACCAAGTTGGAACATACACAGCTATCAGTGGTCTCTTAGAATCCCTCAACGGAGAAGCATTCAAATCGGATCCACAAATTCGCATTGCTGCTTGTTACGATAACGAAGAAGTTGGATCTGATTCCGCTATGGGAGCTTCTTCTGCATTCACTGAATTCGTTCTTCGAAGACTTTCTGCTGGAGGATCTGCTACATCATTCGAAGAGGCCATTGGAAAGAGTTTGCTGATTTCTGCCGATCAGGCGCACGCTGCTCACCCGAACTATTCTGCGAAACACGAAGAGAATCATCGTCCAGCATTCCACGGAGGTGTTGTTGTGAAGGTGAATGTGAATCAACGTTATGCAACCACTTCGACAACTCATGCTGCCCTCAAACAAGTAGCTTTCGAAGCAGGAGTTCCACTTCAAATCATGATTGTTCGTAATGATTCTCCATGTGGATCTACCGTTGGACCGATTCTCTCCACCAAACTTGGTCTTCAAACTGTAGATGTTGGATGCCCACAACTTGCTATGCACTCCATTCGGTGAGATTTCTGGATTCCAGAATAGAAAATCATTTACCTTTTTTCAGCGAATTCGCCGACACTTCGAGCATCTACCAGGCAACTACTCTCTACTCTACTTTCTACGAGCGTCTTTCGAATGTGCTCGCCAACATGCAATAAGAGCTGATGCGATAAGAACTGTGATTGGACCATAATTGCTGTTTTATAAATTCAAAAATATCAGTGTTCATATAAATAAATATTTAAAGCAACCAAAACAGTAAAACTCCCATCTGAATCTAAAAATCGGAGAATCCTTCGAAATCGCAGAAGCAATGGGAGTAAATTCAATGTTTTTTGCTTCCTCTTGAAAAAAACATTGTGCTTGCTCCTAAAAAGTATAGACAATCACAGCTCTTTCAATTTTTATATTAATGTTCATTTTGTGGAAGCATTTTTATTGAAAAATGAGAGTTTACTTAGTCTTATCACTCGGACCATCTGATCATGAATAAACTAGGGCTCCCATCGTCTCTGTCCGTGAGAATCTTGATAACTCCAGTCGGTCCGTGGTAGAGTCCAGCTTCCGGATCTGTGGGATCTGGAGTGTACGGTCCGAGCACTCTTCGGGCGATTCCAAGATCAAATGTCACATCCTCAATAACCACTTCAATTTCTTGGATATGCTGGTGTTCGAGCATTGAATTCCTGATGCTGACAATCTCTCTTGCAGTCATTTTCTTTCTGAAGATCAAAAAGTGGCCAAGGTGAAGGTAGTTTCGGATTGGAATCGTCGAGGAAAAGAATGCTTTGAAAGTTTCGACATGTTTGAATTGCTCTGTTCTAGCTATTTTTCTCATTGACTCGTTGTCTTGCTCCCCGTATGCATTCTCATTAATGAAGATTCTTTCAAGAGTTTTTGACTTCAGATGTGGAATAATTCGCATCACTTGTTTTGGAGTTACATGCAACAGGTGAACAGTCGCAACACGTAGCTTCTCGTTCAAAGATTTCAACGCTTTGTCGATTTTTGTGAAGAACTTGTTGGGATTGTGCCCATCCTTGACGTGAATCGACAGGTCCCGAAGATAATTTCCGGGATAGGTCAAAATGGATAGAAAAATGTTGAGTCCAGCTTGATCATACTTCACATTTTTGAGAAATCCGATTCCGATCTCCAGAACTCCAGATCTCCAGACGATCTCCAGATCTCCAGAAGAAATCCGATCTCCAGAAGTCTTTCGTCGAGCCATCAGAAGACCCGGACACGCTCGTCAGAATCGTCCCGCCCCATTGCAAGTACCAGAGCGACGAGCACTGCGACAGCTGAATGGAGTGCCTCACAGAGTTGCGCGTTCGCCGGTTCCACCCGCCGCAAATCGAGAAGATAATGCTCCCGAGCCACGTCGCCGAGCCCTCTCTCCCACTCAGCTGCCAGGCGTTCGTGCCATTCCAAAGGACTACAATCGCTTCTTCCGTGGACTTCTGAATCCCGGAGAGTACTTCGCCAAATCGCAAACCCGATACCTCGGACCATTCGACGATATGCCGACGACAGAAACGCTGCCGTCAGATGATGAATACGTGATTCTGCAGAGAATGGGTCGCCTCCCGGATAGTGGAAAGTCAACCTTCAGACAAGTTGGCACTCTATCGACTCGAAATTGATTCCTAAATAACCAAATATTAACTTTTTACCGTATTCCATAGATCATAATTGTGATATATATTCTTTGTTGTTCTTCTTAATGATTTTGCTTCTTTTTCTTCTAATATGTTTTCCTCATTTGTTTCTCGTTCTCCCCTACATCCGCCACTCATCTGATTTGATTTGCCACATGTCTCCCTATGATAACCTGTATATTAATGACTATAGTTCCTAGTATATTGTTTCTGTTTTAGCCGGTGCGCTGTTTTATATTGAACCATCCAATGCTTTCTCGGGTTATTATATAAAACGGTTCTCTTCTCACTCTTTGTTTCGTCTAATCATTTTCAGAACTCTTTGTGTTTTGAGTCTCTCTGTGCTGGAGATCTCCGCCTTCTGTTCGCCACATGTGTTCATGATTCGATACAGCCGTGTGTCGTTTCGTTTTGCTCAGTCTTCGAGGTTGTGAATGCTACATCGCGCTTTATGGGCCACTGTACATATATATACCAAAATTTGCAGAAAAAGTTGAGCGGGTCTCCTGAAATACCTCCCTTGTAAGAGAACATGATCTTCTCGGCGAAGAAATGCTTGGGACGATGTTCTAAGGTACCATAATTCATTGGTACAATGCTTCGGAAGCACAAGTAAATCAGGTGTAAATACAAAAGATTATGAAAGTGTGAATGGTTTGATATTAATTCAACTTTTATTCTTCCTATTAGCTGCAGGCATGTTCTTTTGACTGAAACCCGATTCCCCTAATGAATAGGTTTAGGAAATTTAGTACTGCCCATATCTGTCTATGGCCTTTTTAAGCCAAATTTCAGTCTCTGGTGGACATGCGTATACTCAACAACGCCGATCATTCCACTGGCTCGCCTGGGTTTCAACACATTCTGAATCGATTTCCTGATCATTCTCGTAACTGTAATGATTCTATATAACATTCTCACATGTTTTACTTTTTCTGGCTCTCCTATTTCCCACACGATTATTGCAACAGTCTCTCTGATTCAGATAGTGCCTTCTTATCATCCTCGAGAGTGGGGCACACCTTCATCGTTCAAATCCAGAATTCAGGACATTGTCGTCCGCAATTCGAACCCGTTGGATGTGATCATCAATTTGTAAAAAACACCACATTAATTTGACACGCAAGTTCCTGCTGAGAAACAATAAGAACAAAATGATGGAGCACATTTGTTGTGTATAACCAATTAACGAGACTAGACTATCAGATGGGCCGACGTGCACATGCTCAGTCGCAGTGGGTCCAGTAACGAGCCAGTTAGGGCTCGAGTAGCGGTTGCTGGTTATGCATTGGTAACACAAAAACCCAAGGAATTTCCAAAAATCTGTCTATGTTTCTAGGTGTCCGGGATGGCAGCAATTATGCCGGATAGTGGAATGGATTTTATGAGAAGAGATTTCTGCACCATTGTCACTTCCTTCGTTAAAGTTTGGGGAGATGTTTATTAAAGAAATACTATCAAGGTTTGATAACTTTGGCTTTTTCAATTCCTAAGAATCAACTTTCAAGGAAATCCCTGGATTGTGGTGACTCCCATCCTACGAAAATGCATGTTTCAATTCGCTTTTCTCTTCTCTAATAAATCAATTTTTACTTGTTTTTTTGTTCAACGAGCTAATGACTAGAAACTCAAAAAAAGAGAGCTGAAACTTCCACAATAGTTGGAAAAAGGAGAAATTATTATGATCGGATTCCAAAGATCAAGAAAAACCTCCTTGGAAAGTACAATGGGTAGCAAGGAGCAAAAATTGACATTGATTCTCGAAACAAAAGAGTTTTCATTTTAACTGTTTGATAATTTACTTATTCGAAAAACAAGAGTACAAAAGCTGTTATGAAGAATTCCATTACAATCACAAGAAAGAGGGTTAGTTGATAAAATGCCTTGCAAGAGCGTTTGGTTGCAGTTTGAAAAGTTCTTCTGACATCGGAGTTGCATTGAAATCATTCTCCCTAACAAGAAAGTCAACATTCAATTTTGAGTTATTATGAGCATTTTCCATTTTAAGACGTCTTCCAATCCATTTCTCGATTTCAAACTTTTCTGGTCCATGTTCGACTTGCAACGGAAGGGCTCTCGATGATTGATTGATTTTATATTCGGAAACTGTGAGCTCTGGTGGAATCTCCAATAATTCTTGTTCCCCAATGGCTGGATTGAAGAATGTCAAACTCTGACTTCTCGTGAAAAATTCAACATTCACAGTTAGATTTTTCTCCTGACCGACATTTCTTAGCAATCTCTCCAAAAGAATTTCCTTTCCACACATTCCTTGTTCATTGAAATATTGATAGTTCCAATGAGAGAATTTGAGAGAAATCGTATTGCATAAGAAAAGCTTCCTAGCGTTTGCGATCAGATTTCCGTAGCCATCTAAGTTTATATGTGTACAGGAATACCGTAAGTCGTGAGCGACTATATAAGATTCCGACAAATCGATCTCGACATGTTTGATATTCAAATCTGAAATTTGAGGTTAGAAAATGCTTACTCGGATGAACGGTGAATACCTGTTTTATCAAAATCCACAAACGAGTTTTGCAGTGTTATCCATGGGAAGTAGGGATATTGAAGCCATCTGATGTCGGGTCCATTTTCTTTGAGTCGAAATCGAAATTTCAATTTGATTGATTTTACTTCCCACATTGCAAGTATATAGTGTAATACATGCCATGGCATACAATTATGCGTGAGACCAGTTTCTGCATATATCCAATCCCATCGATTTTCATCTATCCAAATTACCAACTTGTCACAAGAGACATAAGAGCGGCATGACTTTATTAGGAAAATGAGTGTATCAATGTGTCCATACTTTTTGAACTCTTGCTGCAGAACAGGATCCAAGGCAATATCATTGGCTATACGATCAAAGAGTCTGAAAACAGAAAAATCCTCCAGTTCAAAGGCATTCACTTACTCAACAGTCACGTGTGCTTCTTTGTAATAAACAAAATACTCTAGTGTTTTCATGGTATACAAACTAATCGGGCCATAAACTGCACATATTTTCGCCATTTCTATACAGTCTTTGCATCCATTACAGTACTCCTCTAGGCCAATCAGCTTCTTAATGGATTCCCCTGAAGAATTGATCAGAAGTTGCCAAGCTACCCCAATAAAAACCCACTTCTCTCCCCTATCAAGCAAGAATGAATCGAGTCATGTAGCTTTTTTGCAAACTCATTTTCCAATTGCCATATATTTCTTACTGTTATTTCTCGTACTTTGGTACCGATAATGTGAACGAATCTGAAATTCTACATCAGTTATCCAAAGATAATTTAAGGTTGCTCACCTGAAATATCCTTCCACATCCTCTTTCAAAACTTTTTGATAGTTAATGTAAGTCCATTTCTTTGGGGTTTCCAGTTTTCTATCGTAAAGCCCGATGGTTTCAATTTTCATTTTTCGATGATTTTTTCGAATCAATCCAACGAAAATTTCATTCATCGCCTTGTTCACGAGCTAAAAAATTCAAAGTTGTAATGGATTTGAGCGAGAATAAACCAACTCGAATGTTCAAATTGTTCCAGAAATCTTCAGTGAGATATTCTAGAATGTTTTCCAGAATATGTGGACTGTTGAATACTTTTGAAGAGAGAATTTCATCTGGAGATGACATCGGATTGGAGAGGAATCTGAAAACAATGAATAAAGGTTACACAGAAGATGAATACGGTTTACAGTACCGCTCCTAAGGTTGTAAACTTTTAATGGAAAAATGCTAACAATGGAGGGAGAAAGGGGTTAAAATGTGCTCGTGTCAAACGTATCTCTTTTCAGTGCAATTTTCATAGTTTTTAGGGTCTTTTGGTTTTCACAAAACGCACCATCTCAAAAAGCGAAATGCAAAAAAATCAATTACAATGTTTAGAGCGCTAGAATATTGATTGGAACGCTAGACTATTGAATCCCACGAAATTTCAGATACAATGAACAAATTTTAACTCTTTTTCCAGACCCCTAAAGTTAGTGGTTTTCTACTAAAAATGCCAAGAGTTTACAACATTTTGAGCGGTACTGCAGATGCCGCATTATGAGAATCTGCCCAAAATGTTATGTGAATGAAGAAAGGTAACAAATGAGTTAAGACGGTGGGTTGGGATTATGAAGGAGTGTACTGAGTGTTGGGACCAACATATAATTAGCCCTTCATAACTATTCTTGTTCTTTTCACTCTTTCCAGGTGTACCGTTGTCCGACGGTAAGTAAGTGTAATTAGGGGGGGGGGGGGGTGTCAATTTGTCCATGTCTTGAGCATACGGTGGGCTTGTCAGTCACATCTAACGTGCCCGTGAATATACAGTACCGCACGGCCTCCTCAAATGGAAATTCAAATTTGAAAAATTGAGACAATTTCCTCGTGAATTGGCGAAGAGAGACAATCCTCTAGAGTGTCTTCTGTTTCAACCTGGATTCCAGGGATCACGTCACTTTTGAAACTATTTTACTTTTTAAATTATAAGATTTGTATGACAAAAGTTAGACCTTCAATATGGCTACCAGCCTATGTGAGCCGATTTTTGAAAAATGCCCTCATATTCCATTTAGGTCCAAAAAACATCGATTTTCATGACTTTCATGGCAAATTTTGAAGCGGAATAACTATATTGGGGCTGAGAGTTCTGAGAGCTTTACATCAGTAGGTAGCTGAGACCGTTCTCCATCCGGTGATGTGAGCCGATTTTTTAATTTCAGCTTCATTTTCATGTTATGACCAGTCTAATTGGGTCATCTAATTTTTTCTTCTAATTTGGGTCAGCCAGCCCCGAGTTATTCTCATTTGAATATTTTGAGGTGACAGAACTTGGACTATGTCAGACCAAAAAAGGGCGAATTTAGGTTCAAAATTATCAGAAAGACAAGGGCATCACCGTCAAAACGGTAAAATAGTTTCAAAAGTGACGTGATCCCTGGAATCCAGGTTGAAACAGAAGACACTCTAGAGGATTGTCTCTCTTCGCCAATTCACGAGGAAATTGTCTCAATTTTTCAAATTTGAATTTCCATTTGAGGAGGCCGTGCGGTACTGTATATTCACGGGCACGTTAGATGTGACTGACAAGCCCACCGTATGCTCAAGACATGGACAAATTGACACCCCCCCCCCTAATTACACTTACTTACCGTCGGACAACGGTACACCTGGAAAGAGTGAAAAGAACAAGAATAGTTATGAAGGGCTAATTATATGTTGGTCCCAACACTCAGTACACTCCTTCATAATCCCAACCCACCGTCTTAACTCATTTGTTACCTTTCTTCATTCACATAACATTTTGGGCAGATTCTCATAATGCGGCATCTGCAGTACCGCTCAAAATGTTGTAAACTCTTGGCATTTTTAGTAGAAAACCACTAACTTTAGGGGTCTGGAAAAAGAGTTAAAATTTGTTCATTGTATCTGAAATTTCGTGGGATTCAATAGTCTAGCGTTCCAATCAATATTCTAGCGCTCTAAACATTGTAATTGATTTTTTTGCATTTCGCTTTTTGAGATGGTGCGTTTTGTGAAAACCAAAAGACCCTAAAAACTATGAAAATTGCACTGAAAAGAGATACGTTTGACACGAGCACATTTTAACCCCTTTCTCCCTCCATTGTTAGCATTTTTCCATTAAAAGTTTACAACCTTAGGAGCGGTACTGTAAACCGTATTCATCTTCTGTGTAACCTTTATTCATTGTTTTCAGATTCCTCTCCAATCCGATGTCATCTCCAGATGAAATTCTCTCTTCAAAAGTATTCAACAGTCCACATATTCTGGAAAACATTCTAGAATATCTCACTGAAGATTTCTGGAACAATTTGAACATTCGAGTTGGTTTATTCTCGCTCAAATCCATTACAACTTTGAATTTTTTAGCTCGTGAACAAGGCGATGAATGAAATTTTCGTTGGATTGATTCGAAAAAATCATCGAAAAATGAAAATTGAAACCATCGGGCTTTACGATAGAAAACTGGAAACCCCAAAGAAATGGACTTACATTAACTATCAAAAAGTTTTGAAAGAGGATGTGGAAGGATATTTCAGGTGAGCAACCTTAAATTATCTTTGGATAACTGATGTAGAATTTCAGATTCGTTCACATTATCGGTACCAAAGTACGAGAAATAACAGTAAGAAATATATGGCAATTGGAAAATGAGTTTGCAAAAAAGCTACATGACTCGATTCATTCTTGCTTGATAGGGGAGAGAAGTGGGTTTTTATTGGGGTAGCTTGGCAACTTCTGATCAATTCTTCAGGGGAATCCATTAAGAAGCTGATTGGCCTAGAGGAGTACTGTAATGGATGCAAAGACTGTATAGAAATGGCGAAAATATGTGCAGTTTATGGCCCGATTAGTTTGTATACCATGAAAACACTAGAGTATTTTGTTTATTACAAAGAAGCACACGTGACTGTTGAGTAAGTGAATGCCTTTGAACTGGAGGATTTTTCTGTTTTCAGACTCTTTGATCGTATAGCCAATGATATTGCCTTGGATCCTGTTCTGCAGCAAGAGTTCAAAAAGTATGGACACATTGATACACTCATTTTCCTAATAAAGTCATGCCGCTCTTATGTCTCTTGTGACAAGTTGGTAATTTGGATAGATGAAAATCGATGGGATTGGATATATGCAGAAACTGGTCTCACGCATAATTGTATGCCATGGCATGTATTACACTATATACTTGCAATGTGGGAAGTAAAATCAATCAAATTGAAATTTCGATTTCGACTCAAAGAAAATGGACCCGACATCAGATGGCTTCAATATCCCTACTTCCCATGGATAACACTGCAAAACTCGTTTGTGGATTTTGATAAAACAGGTATTCACCGTTCATCCGAGTAAGCATTTTCTAACCTCAAATTTCAGATTTGAATATCAAACATGTCGAGATCGATTTGTCGGAATCTTATATAGTCGCTCACGACTTACGGTATTCCTGTACACATATAAACTTAGATGGCTACGGAAATCTGATCGCAAACGCTAGGAAGCTTTTCTTATGCAATACGATTTCTCTCAAATTCTCTCATTGGAACTATCAATATTTCAATGAACAAGGAATGTGTGGAAAGGAAATTCTTTTGGAGAGATTGCTAAGAAATGTCGGTCAGGAGAAAAATCTAACTGTGAATGTTGAATTTTTCACGAGAAGTCAGAGTTTGACATTCTTCAATCCAGCCATTGGGGAACAAGAATTATTGGAGATTCCACCAGAGCTCACAGTTTCCGAATATAAAATCAATCAATCATCGAGAGCCCTTCCGTTGCAAGTCGAACATGGACCAGAAAAGTTTGAAATCGAGAAATGGATTGGAAGACGTCTTAAAATGGAAAATGCTCATAATAACTCAAAATTGAATGTTGACTTTCTTGTTAGGGAGAATGATTTCAATGCAACTCCGATGTCAGAAGAACTTTTCAAACTGCAACCAAACGCTCTTGCAAGGCATTTTATCAACTAACCCTCTTTCTTGTGATTGTAATGGAATTCTTCATAACAGCTTTTGTACTCTTGTTTTTCGAATAAGTAAATTATCAAACAGTTAAAATGAAAACTCTTTTGTTTCGAGAATCAATGTCAATTTTTGCTCCTTGCTACCCATTGTACTTTCCAAGGAGGTTTTTCTTGATCTTTGGAATCCGATCATAATAATTTCTCCTTTTTCCAACTATTGTGGAAGTTTCAGCTCTCTTTTTTTGAGTTTCTAGTCATTAGCTCGTTGAACAAAAAAACAAGTAAAAATTGATTTATTAGAGAAGAGAAAAGCGAATTGAAACATGCATTTTCGTAGGATGGGAGTCACCACAATCCAGGGATTTCCTTGAAAGTTGATTCTTAGGAATTGAAAAAGCCAAAGTTATCAAACCTTGATAGTATTTCTTTAATAAACATCTCCCCAAACTTTAACGAAGGAAGTGACAATGGTGCAGAAATCTCTTCTCATAAAATCCATTCCACTATCCGGCATAATTGCTGCCATCCCGGACACCTAGAAACATAGACAGATTTTTGGAAATTCCTTGGGTTTTTGTGTTACCAATGCATAACCAGCAACCGCTACTCGAGCCCTAACTGGCTCGTTACTGGACCCACTGCGACTGAGCATGTGCACGTCGGCCCATCTGATAGTCTAGTCTCGTTAATTGGTTATACACAACAAATGTGCTCCATCATTTTGTTCTTATTGTTTCTCAGCAGGAACTTGCGTGTCAAATTAATGTGGTGTTTTTTACAAATTGATGATCACATCCAACGGGTTCGAATTGCGGACGACAATGTCCTGAATTCTGGATTTGAACGATGAAGGTGTGCCCCACTCTCGAGGATGATAAGAAGGCACTATCTGAATCAGAGAGACTGTTGCAATAATCGTGTGGGAAATAGGAGAGCCAGAAAAAGTAAAACATGTGAGAATGTTATATAGAATCATTACAGTTACGAGAATGATCAGGAAATCGATTCAGAATGTGTTGAAACCCAGGCGAGCCAGTGGAATGATCGGCGTTGTTGAGTATACGCATGTCCACCAGAGACTGAAATTTGGCTTAAAAAGGCCATAGACAGATATGGGCAGTACTAAATTTCCTAAACCTATTCATTAGGGGAATCGGGTTTCAGTCAAAAGAACATGCCTGCAGCTAATAGGAAGAATAAAAGTTGAATTAATATCAAACCATTCACACTTTCATAATCTTTTGTATTTACACCTGATTTACTTGTGCTTCCGAAGCATTGTACCAATGAATTATGGTACCTTAGAACATCGTCCCAAGCATTTCTTCGCCGAGAAGATCATGTTCTCTTACAAGGGAGGTATTTCAGGAGACCCGCTCAACTTTTTCTGCAAATTTTGGTATATATATATACAGTGGCCCATAAAGCGCGATGTAGCATTCACAACCTCGAAGACTGAGCAAAACGAAACGACACACGGCTGTATCGAATCATGAACACATGTGGCGAACAGAAGGCGGAGATCTCCAGCACAGAGAGACTCAAAACACAAAGAGTTCTGAAAATGATTAGACGAAACAAAGAGTGAGAAGAGAACCGTTTTATATAATAACCCGAGAAAGCATTGGATGGTTCAATATAAAACAGCGCACCGGCTAAAACAGAAACAATATACTAGGAACTATAGTCATTAATATACAGGTTATCATAGGGAGACATGTGGCAAATCAAATCAGATGAGTGGCGGATGTAGGGGAGAACGAGAAACAAATGAGGAAAACATATTAGAAGAAAAAGAAGCAAAATCATTAAGAAGAACAACAAAGAATATATATCACAATTATGATCTATGGAATACGGTAAAAAGTTAATATTTGGTTATTTAGGAATCAATTTCGAGTCGATAGAGTGCCAACTTGTCTGAAGGTTGACTTTCCACTATCCGGGAGGCGACCCATTCTCTGCAGAATCACGTATTCATCATCTGACGGCAGCGTTTCTGTCGTCGGCATATCGTCGAATGGTCCGAGGTATCGGGTTTGCGATTTGGCGAAGTACTCTCCGGGATTCAGAAGTCCACGGAAGAAGCGATTGTAGTCCTTTGGAATGGCACGAACGCCTGGCAGCTGAGTGGGAGAGAGGGCTCGGCGACGTGGCTCGGGAGCATTATCTTCTCGATTTGCGGCGGGTGGAACCGGCGAACGCGCAACTCTGTGAGGCACTCCATTCAGCTGTCGCAGTGCTCGTCGCTCTGGTACTTGCAATGGGGCGGGACGATTCTGACGAGCGTGTCCGGGTCTTCTGATGGCTCGACGAAAGACTTCTGGAGATGGTTCGCGTGGCGGCGGGCTGATCGAATTCTCGCGTTGTGATCTGGAAAAAGGAGATGTTTGATTCGGTGTACTTCGGACTGATACCAGCATTTCTGACGGCTCCGGGGCACTTTGCAATCAAAACTGTATCATTTTTTACAATATAAACTTCAAAATGACCGTAAAATTAACAATGATCAATGACAATTGCAGTTGCCTATGTAAATTGCTAACTTCGGGCTTATTTCGAGCTTTTTTTTGCGAAAAATTGTGCGTTTTCAGCTGCGGTATTCTCGAAATTAGACTGCTCCAAACTTACTGTCTGATCCAATCGATATCCTTCATATCGGCAGCTCTCTTCCATCCTTCTGGGAAGCATTGGACTGGATCGAAAGGTGGCGGTCTCAGGAGATGAGGCTGAAAATTCACAGAATACAATACAAAATAATTCAAAAACTTGAGTGAAAAATCACGGCCAGCAAATGCTTGATCCACTGCGAGGAAAGAATATTTCGTTTAAACCCGCATACAGTTTAAAGGCGCACTCCGTTTGGAAAGCTGCAGGGTCTCACCACGAATACCGAAAGCTCCAAGCTTTCATACCGAACGCTCCAAGCTTTCTATCTTTTCACTTGCTCGTTGGACAATGATTGAGAGACCAGAAAAATCAGAAAAAAAAATGTAAGTGAGAAATCGAAAAGACATTTTTTGATTTAATTTTTACAAATATTACAGCACGGGCTACTCTCTTTTCATAGAAGAGAATTATAAAATTATGAAAAATGCAATTGTCTCAAATGAACGTAGGATAAGTCACACGGAAACTATGATTGAAGTTGGCAAAAAATGGAATCACTTATCCGAGGCAAAGAAGAGAAAATGGAATGACAAAGCTGAAAGAAAAAATAAGGTTAGATTTTCTCACTTTTTCACTTTCATTGCTGATTTTCGAAGACCCAGTGGACCAGATAACATCTGAAATCTGTTGAAAATCATGCCTCGGAAAAATAGAAAGAGCTTTATACGAAAAACTGATGGCAAGCATCGGAAAATGAGCAAAATAGTCACAATTTTAATATTGAAAAAATTTCAGACATCTGCAAAGGCTAGAAATCCACTCGTGACCGCTGCAGCTACTCAAGCCTCAACAACACCCTCTTCTCCAGATGCGGCGACACTTCGTGCACCGGGAAGTCAAACTACACCTGGAGCTCCAACGGGAAATGCTCAATCTACAACTCCAAATCCACCTTTCCCGAATGGAAACGGAGAACCAACATCTGCTCCAGCTTCGATGAATGGATCAGGGGGACCCGCAATGCTACAGCCACCTCCACAAATGGCTGCTCCGAATATGGGAATGGGAGGACCTCCTGGAGGTTATGGAGGATACGGAATGATGAATGTACCGGTTGGAGGAGGAGGACCACCGATGGGAGGCAATCCATACAGTCAACTGATGGTAACTGATAACAGAATTGAAAACAAAACAAAAAACGTGAATTCTTCAGATGAATCAATATCGTGGGCAGTGGGATCCTCAAGGTCACATGTACCAACAACCGCAGTGGGGAAGAATGAATAGACAGATTCTGGATCTACAAAACACTGTGGCAAAGCTGGAAGCAGAAGTCGAGGAATTGCAAACGAAATTGGACTCTGCTAAAGCTGCGGAAGACGGATGGCTGCAAGAATGTCTTAGTCTTCGAGCTCAACTAGAAAATATACAACAAAAAAGGCAAAACTGACCAAATGTTCACTCAAAATTTGAGTTTCCCGCCAAAATTTTTTCTTGATTTTTCCCCATTCTCACCCTCCAAATTGTACTTTTTCAAAGCGTGTAATTTTGACCTGATCTCTGTACCTCTACCTCCATCTTGTCGGTCCCCCCTACTCACATTTAGGCTCCGCCTACTTTCTCGAAAAATCCCATTTTTTTGTATATTCTCAATATTTCTAGCATATTCTCTATCTTTAATTTTAACGTGTTTTCTCTGTCTTATCGAAAAATGTGTGCTCATATAGATGTGGCAAGTGTACTCTATTGAGAGTTGTCGATTTTTCGAAAACGACCAATTGAGCGTACTTGCTCACAAAACTTCTCTTGATTCTTGCTCTCTCGTGTATGTATCTCTCTGCCTTTTCGTGTATTTCTGGTGGTGAACTGATTCAAGAACTGATAATAAAATCAGAAATTCTCCAAATAGCTGTATTTTTATTTTCGATGAAATTTCGCCCTAATGAGCATTTCAGTAGCAATACAGCTGGAGTAGGAAAATGTGCTCTAACGACAAATTGATAAATTATGAGAGAGTGCGCTCTAATGATGATGAAGAAGTCCTGAAGACGTCGAGGTTGCCAAGAAGGCGTCAACATGGGTGCAGGCGGCACTTTTAGTGGGAACCAAATTGGTTTTATCAATGGAGCGCAAAACCAACGTGCATAGTTCGCAATGGTTGGAGACAGAGAATCGACGAGAAGGAGATGATGACGTAGCGATTCTGGAACATTTGAATATGAAAAACTTCAAAACTGAGTTTTCAAAATTTCGCCTTGAAAATCCCAAAAAATGGTTAGACTCCAAATCCCTAAATCTCAGGTCCTTCTAGAATATCGGAACGAGTTATTTGAATTGTTGAAAGAAAAAACTCACTGGGTTTTCGCATGTGAGGACGGAGATCGTCCTCAGACATGGTTACGGAGAATCGACGTTCCGAGGAGGACGTGGTTTTGAGAAGTGGAGATTCTAGAAGATTCTAAAAATTTGGGATTCTGAGATTTTGTGGCTCAGAATTCTCAAATCTCAAGATCCAAAATCCATCCTGAAGATAAGTTGCTCTCAAAACGGCAAAAAGGAAAAATATACGAAAAATTAGCATTTTGGGAGCTCGGTGCCTCTCAGCTAGACATGTTTCTATGGTGAATTTTTGACACGAAATATATATTCTTTTTTGTTTGCCCAAAATGAAATTGTGGAAGCATATAGAATAGAGATGACGTGGAAAAAAGAATATGCATACATCTTGTCCAAAAAATATATAATCTGAAAAAATGGAAGTAGACGAGTAGTTTTCAATTTTTAACATTTATTTCGAACGAAAGAAAAACGACTAAGAGAAGTTATATGATTCGGAAAACATTTAAAAACTCTTAGAAGAAAATGAGAGAATTAAATTTAGAAAATTATTAGGAATTCGTGAACAGCATTGGTTGCAACTTCTGGTTCTTAGAGCAACTCCTTCATCTCTTGCAAATTAGCATTGTCTTCGTGGCTGACGTCTTTCTGGCTGTGCATCCATCATCTTCTTCTTCCTTGGTTCTCCGGAATCTTGTTGTGTTTGTCGTCTTCCTTACAGCCTAGACTACTCTTTTTATTTTCCCAGAAGAAGAGAAAATCAATAATTGATCCACATTACATCTTAAGAAGACAACGAATCTTCCCATACACAATGGACCTTCCGGTTGTAAAACGAGCCATTGTTAATCAAATCGATTGCACACCAGGACTCGTAGAAGAGTATATAAGGAGATCGATTCCTCCGGTTTCTTCAGACTCTTGTCTACATTTCCAACCTTCCCTCATCACCAATGCTCAATATGCTAACCTATATTATCCAATCCACTCCGAGACTCCCCATTGACCAGCTCGAACGCTCCATGCCATGCAAATGGAAGGAGTGCTCCGAGATTGTTCGAACTGTCGAGGAAATGGCTGAGCACGTCAACAACTACCATATTCATTCTCAAGCCAAGGACCATGGAGATTGCAACCAGGCCGTGTGCAAGTGGGACAGATGCAAAGCTGCAGTTAGTCGAGGAACCACAGAATCCAAAATTCAATGGATCACCGATCATTTCAAAACGAGACACGCCCGTGCAGCAAGGATGTTCGCCTCCCCGAAAGACCAATGCTACGTGAGAAGGAATTCTCAGAAAGAGATCGAGGCTCATATCAAAAAAGACCATCGCCCAAAACCTGCCAAGAAGCCATCCGCACCACAGAAGGTCTGCCATCCAGCCAGCTGGCAACGACGGGATTTCAGTCCAGTTCGTGTTTTGGACTCCGACACTGCATCTGATGAGGAATGGACACTCGCTTTCTGAAGTACTGGACTGTTCTTTGTCTTCCTATTCCTCACTATTCTATCGTACTGGACTATTCTGTATTGACCTGTTTGGACTCGCAATCGCTACCGACCCTATCACCCCCCCCCCTCCTGGTCTTCAAACACTCCTATGTAGTCTTATCACATTCTATATGCCTGACTTCCCTGAACCCATCAAGTATACTTTATAAAGATCCCCTCTACCACCTACAGTACCACTTACCGTAACACCTACCCCAACCGGTCTCTCTACCTTACACCCATCTTACCATCTATCCTACCATCTACGGTGCCACCTAACCTATCTGTCTATTACCTACCGTACCGCCTATCACTCCCCGTACAACCTATCGTACCTACCTACCGTACCTACCTACTCATATGAACTAATTCGGACTCAAAATTACTCATGACCTCCATTCGATCTTCAGATACTCCCAGCTTACCCATATTCTAAACACTTGACTTCCCAAACCCATTCTTCACGTAAAACCACCGTTCTACCATATTTCTACCATACTACGTACCCTATCCTATTATTTCCTTTAGTTTTGGACACGATCAGTTTCACTAGATTATGTAAATCTGACTTCCCGTACCCCTCTTTCAAGTAAAGCTCCCGCCTACCAGCCACCGTACCACCTATCTTACCACCTACCTTACCACCTGCGGTACCACTTACCGTAACACCTTTCGCAACCAAACTCCCAACCTTACAACCATCCTACCACCTACCGTATCACCTACCGTACCTACCTACTTATGAAAAATGGACAGAACCACACTCGATCTTCAGATACTCCCAGTTTCCCCATATTTTAAACATTTGACTCCCCTGGCCCATTTTTCAAGTAAAACCGCCGCCCTACCGTATCTCTATCATACTACCTACCCTATCCTATTATTACCTACCGTATCACCTATCCTAATAATCACCTATCCTACTACAATGGCATCTCTTGTATTTCATACTCTACTGAAGTCCCGTAACTCACTTCCAAGCAAAACTAGCTTTTGTCTCTTCCAACTCTGGACTTCCACACAATACACATTCAAACATAGTGATTCGTATCGCCCATTTACCCTTCAGTCAAATCTCTGCCCTCCCCCATCGTAAGATTCTTACTACCTATCAATTTGGGCAGACACAGACCATCAGTTCTAACTCTTCACTAGTTTCGTGGATTTGACTCATCTTGCTTGGACTCCACAAGTCGTATATCCCCTCCCGAGGCTCCTGGTGCTCTTTATATCAGAAAAAACATTTCGTTTGCTGATATTCTGGACTTTGACTCGTTTCTTATCTGGGTATATCATAATAATCATCTCAAATCGAGAATCTCCGACCACCAGACTACTTTCCTATCTTGACCTTTTCCATAGACTCTTGATGCACCATGTCTTGCTGCCCAGATTCATCGGGCTTGCTTAAAAATGGAAAGTGGACTATCAAAGTGACTTTACCTGCGGTGCTACTATCAATTACTTTCAACTGTATCCTGCCTGGACTCGATAACCCCTAAATCTTCCGCTGACCCTAGTGCTTTTCTAAACCGCTCTGGAATTCAAAACGGTTTCTCTGAATGCCACTATTTAGGGCTTTTGGACTATTCCGGACTTGTTCATGATGAACTAATAATATCCATTCACATCAATACCTCCGACCCACAGGATCACTCTCTGAGGCTCTCTGAGACTTCATTGAACTTTGAAGACTATTCGCTACTCTCATTTCCCTAAACCCAAAAAATTGCCTTTTATCTGGACTTTATCTTTTTAATCAAACGGAACCTCATTACTCTTTGCACCCCTTTTCCAAATAAAGTAACCTTCGGTTTCCTACTACTCCGGACTTTCCCACAGTTCACACCTGACCCTCCAGAATTACACCCGGACTCTCCCATTTCCCCATTCTATCGTACTGGATTATTCTGCTTTGATTCATATGGACTAATTTGGACTCGAAGCCGCTCATGACCCCATTGGATTTGGACACTATCCGTTTCACCAGATTCTGTAAATATAACTTACCATACCTCTTTTTCAAGAAAAGCTCCCGCCTACCAGCTACCGTACCACCTACCTTACCACCTACAGTACCACATACCGTAACACCTACCCCAACCGGACTTCCTATCTTACACCCATCCTACCACCTACTGTACTACCAAACTACCTATCCTACCTGCCTATTGAGTGACGTACCACCTATCACTCACCGTGATACTTATCGTTCCCACCTACCGTATCACCTACCGTACTTACTTATTCGTATGGACTAACTTGGACTCAGAATTGCTCATGACCCCCACTTGATCTTCAGATATTCTCACTTTACCCCGACCCTGTGTCGCGATCATAGATATACGACTAGAAGAAGACACCACAATTACACGACGGGATGCCGTTCCACCTTAATGGAGATGCGTGAAGGAACACTTATCCCGTTCCGATTAGATGACGATGCGCGGAAGAACACCTTTCGCAATAGTGCAAGCAACTTATCTACAAAGGACACAAGGAGAACCGGAGATGATGCTGCTAGGAACAGGAATACTGCTTTAATTGTCGTGTATAAAAGCTCTATCCGTTCCCCCTTTCCTTATACTAACTGTATGGGAATCCCCATATACTGACCTAGGAGGCGTAAGCTCTCCTCGATTTCTCCCCCTTTTCTTCCCCTTTCTTTTTACCCTTTCTTTTTACCCTTTGGACTTTTGTTACGTGAAAATTCATTACCCTTGATACTTCCTGTAACTCCACTCAATACCTACTATTTTTTCTTACATTAAAGGGTGAGTGTGCAAATTCAAAAAATGCGATTTTTCCAAAAATTTTTGTGTTACCTTGAAACGACAGATCTACTAGTGTTTCCAAGATATATATTGCAACCAAGACATTTAGAAACTGGTCGTTTTGCAACTAGTCGTTTCACAACTTTTTCAACATCTCTATTTTTTGTTAATTTAGATTTGTGTGATTGAAGGTGACCTAAATAGTTGCGAAATGTCGCAGTTGTGAAATATCCCAGAGCTCATCATTCTAGCAAATGGCCTCTTTCTACTTTAGTATTATCCTCCTACTGCACTACTGTTCTGCAAATACCAGAATCGTTGACATTACAAAATATGTGACCACAAAGGCTCCTCAACTGTTCTGATGTTGCATGTTTGACCAGACTTCATTATTATCTTTGAGGCAATGATTGCATTTCATTCTTCTCAATAAATGATCAAATTTGCAAGTTGTTTTATTTTTCATGATACCTCAAGGATTCAGAATCTAGACGACAATAGAAATAATTATGACCATAACCGAAAGGAAAAACGAGTTTGAAGTTTAAAAAGATGTTGTTGTGCGAACTGTAGAAGTAGAAGTTGATCATGGAGTAGAAGATGTTAAGGTATATGTATGTAGACTCAGAAGATGCCACTTTTGTAGTGAGAGCAGACGACGTCGAAACTTCAGAAGGTGCGGAAAAAGTCATTTTGGGATGGAAGAGAGTGTTTTTTGGATTCTGGAGATTCTGACGACGTCTGAACGTTTCGAGCAATCGTCGACGTCATTACGACTGGGGCCAAAATTTCAGGTTTCTGAGACGTCTTCAAGTTGGGTGCTGGAGTTGTTTGGGCTTCTGGAGCCAACGATGACGCGTGAACATTTGAAAGGATTTTCGATGTTTTGATTTCTGGAAAAATTGTGGACGCTTTCTAATTCTTTGGAGCTTGAGAACACGTCTGAACGTTTGAAAAGATAGTTGAGCTTTGTTTTCAGCGCGTTTCAAATAGTTGTTGTGGTCAAAGTACACATCATGCCTTGCTTTACCAAGCCAAAAGTAAAAAAACGATTAAAATACCATTCTGAATGGAAAGACTCTTGGTCAGCTCCGTGAACTTTCTGCCAATTGGTGAGCCGACTTTGAAAAATGTCATCAACATACAAAGTGTAATCATATATAACTGGTTTCTCTTCTAAAATAAAGGATCATCGGCTGTTCAAGTGGAGGACGCAATTATGAAAACACGCTTGGAATCGACAATGAAAGCCATCACCTCAAGAAGCTAATGTAAATCCGAAAATCTCCCAAAACATGTTTCCCTCAATTTCTAAAGCCCCGTCTTAAAAAATGTCGGTTGTCTATATCGCCTTGTTTCTACACCCCCCCCCCCCAAACTCCCAGAAACCGGACTGTCCGAATTCTGGAATTTCTGTTCAATCCTGATTTATTGTACTCATTTATTCTTTTTATTTAAAAGTAGAATTAATATAGAAATAACAAAAACTATAAACAAAATGCTTCTTTCTAGCTACAAAGCTTATCTTTGTCATCTTTTAAGACAATCCAGACATCCTTTAAGACTTAAGACATTCAAATGACATTGTGAAGAATTTCGAGCGATACTATGAAATGGCTCCGATTTTCTTTTGAAACGATACAGCTAATAGGTGCTCCTAAAAAGTATAGACAATCACAGCTCTTTCAATGTTTATATTAATGTTCATTTTGTGGAAGCATTTTTATTGAAAAATGAGAGTTTACTTAGTCTTATCACTCGGACCATCTGATCATGAATAAACTAGGGCTCCCATCGTCTCTGTCCATGAGAATCTTAATAACTCCAGTTGGTCCGTGGTAGAATCCACCATCCGGATCTGTGGGATCTGGAGTGTACGGTCCGAGCACTCTTCGGGCGATTCCAAGATCAAATGTCACATCCTCAATAACCACTTCAATTTCTTGGATATGCTGGTGTTCGAGCATTGAATTCCTGATGCTGACAATCTCTCTTGCAGTCATTTTCTTTCTGAAGATCAAAAAGTGGCCAAGGTGAAGGAACTTTCGGAATGGAATCGTCGAGGAAAAGAATGCTTTGAAAGTTGCGGCCTGTTTGAACTGCTCCGTTCTGGTCATCTTTCTCATTGTCTCGTTATCCTGCTCAGCGTATGCATTCTCATGAATGAAGATTTTCTTGAGAGTTTTCGGTTTCAAGTATGAAAGAATTCGCATCACTTGTTTAGGAGTTACATGCATCAACCGAACAATCGCAACACGTAGCTTCTTATTCAACGATACCAACGCCTTCTCGATTTTTGCAATGAACTTGTTGGGATTGCATCCATCTTTGACACGAATCGACAGCTCCTTCAGATGATTTCCGGGGTAGGTCAAAATGGATACAAAAACGTTGAATCCAGCTTGATCATACTTCACATTTTTGAGAAATCCGGTTCGCTCGTTGATTTCGAATGGAATATCGTCTTCCATGTAATTTCCATATTCGTTCTTCTCATAAGTCCCGTATCCATATCCAGATCCTCCTACTTCTTTGTTGTACTTGGTGTACATCCCATCTGAGAATACGACACATACTTTGTCGGATATGTAGACACCCAGAGTCTTTGGATTCATCAGTTTCTTCTTCACGATGCGACGTATTCCTTTAGACACTCCGTAGCAGCAATACCTGAAAATTGGAAGCTATTTTGGTTTAGTTATGGTATGGAATCTTACAATTCTAGAGGATGCAAGTTCATGAAAATAGACTCGACCAATTCCAAGGGAATGCCGGTGATTATGAGACCATTTGGTTCTTCTCTGGAAAATGATACGTCTGAATTTGAATGCATTTTTTATATCTACCTTTTATCATTTTCTGGTTCAAGAAGAGAGATGGGAATCAGAAGTGGCATATCGACAAACACCGTAGTCTCGAATTCTGAAATCGGAAAGTTGGTAAAACGTTTTTAGAGTTGTGGTAGTGGCAAACCGGATATAGATAAACTTACTCGGATCAATGATCTCTAGCTTATCCATGACAAGTATAGTAGTCCAGTCGAGTGTGTTTGTACAAGGAAATAATTGGGAATAAAAATTTTAAACTTTTCAATCGAAATCAAGGATGATTGGAACTAGGGGACATGAAGCGTGACAAGGTTATTCAAATTTCGATATATCCGTGAGTAAAACCTTTTCAAGCAACCCAAAATCAACAACCTGAAAACTCTTTTTTTACTCTGCAAACTCCTTTTTTAGTCCTTCGGTTAAAGGGATCCTTCAAATAAATGGTGTCCTTGTATTTTTCAAAGCATTTTTAGCAGTAGAGGCTCCTACTTTTGATTCCAGAAATGAACACTCTTATACCATCCAAAATGAGTCCCCCAACATCCAAAAACTGTTCCCCATCGTCCAATATCAGCCCCCTTCCGTGTTCTCAAAAAAGCAGTTCTATAAAATTCCAGTTTTAACAATTCAGAGATTTCAGTCTTCATATAAAACAAATAAATATTTAAAGCAACAAGAAAATCCAAAAAAGAAATCGAAAAATTCATATTTAACAATGATCTAAAGCTTCTGATTAACAATCTCGATACTAGAGCTGATCGATGGCTCAATTCCAACCGCCTTCATGAGGAAGTAGAATGTGGCTTCTGTGCTTTCCTTGATGACCTGCGCATTTCTGAATCCGTGACCTTCTCCATCGAATAACATGAGCGCCGTGGGGACACCGGCAGCACGGATCTTCTCGAACATTGTGACAGATTGGCTCATCGGGACTACAGTATCCTCCTTTCCGTGCAAGAAGGCGATGGGGGTCCGGATTCTATCGATGTGGTAAATTGGACTGCGTTCCTGGTAGATACTAGCTTGTTCTGGGTACTTTCCAATGAGCATCTCGTTGTAACATTGCTCCAACTTGTGGGTGTCTTCATCAAGAGCCAGGAGATCTGCAACTCCGTACAAGGAGACCGCTGCCTTGATGACGTTGTTCGGGGAGATGAGACAGCTCAGAATCATGTATCTGCAAATTTTCACAATTTGTTATAAACTAGGCATTTTGTAATTTCTTACCCTCCCGCAGAGCTTCCCGTCATCAAAATTTTATCAGGATCCACTCTTCCTTGCTCGATCAACGCCTTGGCTCCATTCAGCACATCATCTCTATCAACAACTCCACAGTTCTTATAGAGCATTCTTCTGAATTCAGTTCCGAATCCAGTGGATCCACGATAGTTTACATCGAAAATTGCGATTCCTCGAGATGTGAAAAACTGTTTTTTGAAGTCCAAATTGTTCTGTGCAGGAGCAGTAGGGCCACCATGACCAAGAAGAAGAACTGGAGGGAGGGTTCCAGGGGGTGCGGTGTAGGCGGAGTTCTTAGGAGGGTAGAAGTATCCGGAGACGTTGACACCGTCCGAAATGAATTCGAACTCTTCGGGCTCGGAAATTTCCAGGGAATCGATTTCGGAAGAATCTCTAGATTCTCGGTGAACTTTGATTGGGAATCCGGGCTTTGACAAATCAATCGAGATGACACTTGAAGCACGTTTTGGTCCACTAGCGATAACGAATACTTCATGGCCATGTGGATCCAGAGACAAGTACCCAAAAACTGTATATTCTGGAGTTGGAATTTCGACAGTCACATCTCCAGTACGAACATAAAGTACTCCATTGGCATTCATCACTAGATACTTCTCATTGAGGACGTAGTTTCTGAATCCAAGTTGCCACAATGGGTAGCTGATTTCTCGTTGAATTGGATTCAGATTCTTCTCTGGCGCATTCGGTTCGGCAGCTGATCGATACACATTCCACCAGTTGGTACTGTCATTCACAGTTAACAGCTCATTTCCATCCCAAGTTGGTTCCGAATAGTTGATTTGTTTTCCAGCGCCATCCTTCAGAATCACCTCGTTGCTTGTCTCTCCTCCATTCAGATCAGCCATTCGAATCGATGTCTCATCCCATGGCATATTTGGATGACTCCATTGCATCCAAACAAGCTTCTTTCCATCTGGAGACACTCTTGGGTAGGCGTAGAAATCGGCTCCCTTAGCGACGACGTTTTGGTTTTTCGTAGAACGATCGATAGAGATTAGACGGTTCTCTGGGAATTTCGCGTCGCCTTGATGATTCTCGTTTACACAGAAGACGTGGGAGTCCGTAGCAGAGAAGTCAGCGAATCTGAAATCAAACGAAGATAAAAACCAGCCATATTTCAGTGGGTTTACCTGAAGACTCGATTATTGGCATCCGCTAGTTGCTCCACTCCAGAATCCGCTGTTTTTTGATAGAATAGTCCTTCAACAGTGGCAAAAAATACGGATCCATCTTGCATTACGTGTAGAGCACCTCCACCGTATTCATGGACAGCCGTTTGCACCGAGAAGCCGTCCGCCCATCGGGTTCTCGTTTCTCCATTCGTTGGTTTCGAGTACAACTCTCGCTTCCCGGTTTCCGCGTTTTGCTCAATCCAATACACATTTTCTCCGACGACTTGCATTTCGCAGATGGTTTTGCAATTACATTTTCCGAAGAGATCCGGTGTAATCGGGCTGTGCCAGCTACCGTAGACAGCTTCGGTTGCCATTTTTCGGATGCTGCAAGAAGGAAAATATGGGTTTGGGAAAAGAGAAAAACATGAGGTGCACACTATTTGCGCAAAACGTCAATCAATAGTTGGTTAACCACATTTTGGTTGAGGAAATATCGAAAAAAAAGCGAATTTTCAAGAGTACAACATTTTTATTTTTCGGGTTTCCCACTGTTTTCTTCAAAAAATTGGCAAAAAAAATCATCATAAACCACTGACGAACCTCGGTAGATGCAACGCTTGAAATATTCGGAGAAGTATCTGGAAACTTCATTTTATAGTGTCTGGACATGACTGAAAGTGATGAAACTCTCTCTTATCAATTTGAAGTATTCACCCGGCTTCCGACCTTTTTTATCAATTTTATTTCTGATGTCTGCTGAAATGGAGTTTATTAAAGAAAGTGAAATCAGAGAAAATTTCGAAACAAGAGAAAACAGAACATTTGGAATGATATGGCACCAAGAATTCACATCACAAGATTTTGGGATTTTACTCGCAATAACAGGAAAAAGGCACAAGAAGAGAGAATTATGCTACAAGAAGTTCTACTATTAAAATTGAATTTAAATTATATACAACGCATCTAATCTGAACTATTCGAATTTGATTCCTTGGGCAAGTGGAAGTTCCTTGCTGTAGTTGATGGTGCAGGTGGAGCGACGCATGTATTGTCTCCAGGAATCGGATCCAGATTCACGACCGCCTCCGGTTTCCTTCTCTCCTCCGAAGGCACCTCCGATTTCGGCTCCTGATGTTGGAATGTTCACGTTGACGATTCCACAGTCGCTTCCCTTTGGTCTGAAATTAAATGGATGAACACTTCAATGATCTTCTCAAAAACTCACCCCATCCATTTGAAAACATTCTGAATGTTGGTGGTGAAGAGAGAAGAACTCAATCCTTGATCAACTTCGTTGTTGATAGCAATAGCCTCATCGAGATTCGAGAACTTCAAAACGTAGAGAATTGGAGCGAAAGTTTCACGAAGAACCACTGGCGAATCGTGCTTCAATCCAGTGACAATAGTTGGGAGAACAAAGTTTCCATCTCTCTCGAGAACCTTTCCTCCGTATTCGACCTTTCCTCCAGAAGAGATTGCTTCGGCGATAGAAGCTTTATACTTTCCAACGGCTTGTTGGTTATGAAGAGGTCCAATGATTGTGTTGGAATCCAATGGACATCCGATTCTGGACTCGAATTGAGCGTATGCCTTCTTGAGTCTCTCCAAAACTTGATCGTAAACCTTCTCATGAATAATCAATCTTCTAGTGGTGGTGCATCTTTGGCCAGCAGTTCCAACAGCAGCGAATACGGTAGCTGGAACGACCATGTTCAAATCGGCATCCTCGTTGACAATGATTGCATTATTTCCTCCCAGCTCCAGAAGAAGCTTTCCAAAACGAGCCTGCACTTGTTGACCAACAATCTTTCCGATTTCAGAGGATCCAGTGAAGGAAACAAGGTTGACTCTCTTATCCTTAACAAGAGCTTGTCCAACATCTCCTTCACCGCAAACAAGGGAGCAGAGGGCTGGATTTACATTGTTAGCATCAAGAACTTCCTCAACGAGTCTGGAAACATTAAATTGAAGCGTAATTCTGGAAGCAATGCTTACTTTGTAACAGCGATAGCGGTCAGTGGAGTAGATGGAGCTGGTTTCCAAATACAAGCATTTCCAGTAACAAGTGCCAAAGCATTGTTCCATCCGTAGACAGCGCATGGGAAGTTGAATGCAGAGATAACACCAACAACACCAAGTGGGTTCCATTGTTCAAGAAGAGCATGTCCTGGGCGCTCGGATGGGAAAATCTTGCCTTCGAGTGATCTCGATAATCCAGTGGCGTAATCACAGATGTCAACGTATTCTTGAACCTCTCCAACTCCTTCCGCAGAGATCTTTCCCATTTCGAGGGAAACCAGCTTTCCCAGGCTTTGCAACTGTGTGCGCAACTTGTCTCCGATTTGGCGAACGATTTCTCCGCGTCTTGGAGCTGGAACCTCACACCAATCGTTGTATGCCTTTCGTGCTTCTGTGATGGCGATTTCGTAGTCGTGCACGTTTCCATTTTGTACCTAGAAACTTGAAAGAGTTGATTACAAGGTTTTGAATCATGATCACATACATTAGCAATTGGAGAGTTGTTGGCTGGAGCAAACGATTGAACAGTCTGTCCACTGGCCGCCCACTTTCCATGGAAAACTCCGGCGTTGTTCTCCTTGAGGCCCAGCTCTTTGAGGAATGCATACTTCGAGTCGTTGATGAGAAGCGACGCCATTCTGTGTTGCTGGAACGAAGCAACGATTCCCTTGTTCAAGAATCTGTTCATCTGGAAGGGTGAATTGTTAGAGAAGGAGGAAACAAAAAGAAGCAACTGAAAAGGCACACACGAGAGGTTAGTGGTCAAAAAACAATGAAGAATGATATTGTAGGAGAAGAATGTTGGGGGAAAAAGGGATAGGTGGTGGTGGGCGGAGCGAGAGAGATGGTCAGATTGTTTATAACGATGAAACAAGAGTGGATTGTGTATTGTCAATCAAGGACGCAGTACTGATCGATATCAGGAATCTTAATGAAAATAGAGAGCATCTGATTTACTACCATTGTCTACAACTGTTTATGCCATAAAGTCATCCACTCTTCGAAATAAGTCAAATTTTACAATACACAGAGATCGATGGACTGACTTATGTCATCCTAAATAGTCTCTCTTCGATATCACCACGTGGTCTTTTGACCGATTATCTCCGTTTTCGTCTCCAAAAAGGTAGGCGTGCAGCAGCAACCAACATTGATACTGATTGGAATTGATGAAAGGGGTGATAGATGAGAAAAAAAAGAGAACGATTTGGCGATTGATAAAGAGAGAGAGAGAGAAGATTGTTTTGTATGTGAAGGGAAGGAGAGATGGGATGGCTTGTCTGGGAAAAGAAGCTCGGGAAAAGTTCAATACTTTCAGTAGGATTATATTTTGTTGAAGTTGGGAAAGGGAAACATGAGATCAAGAATCGAAAATTGAGGTGAATAGTTGGAACAGACAAAGAAGTTACTTAAATCCAGAAAGAGCAAAAAATGGCTCGTGAGATCAAGTCGAGAGAGGACAATTCTGATGATCGTCGTCTTGGATCGAGCGAAGATCGCAAATCGGAGAACGAGGGGAAAAAGAAGCGATCGCAAGAGGTGGCATCGGCTGGCAGACGTAGTGATCAGAGCAGCAGTGCCGGTGTTGGAAAGAAGTCGGTGATGAAGTCATTGATGCAACAATTCTCGCGTCACCACGATGAGCATAAGGAATAAGACAAAGTATTGAACTGACGAACTCAAAAGAAACCAATTTGAATGAATCCCTCGGTTTTGATAATTTTCTAGTTTTTCTAGTCCTTATTTTGAGCGAAATAACCTCGAAAACCTATACAATCATCTTTCAAACAGCCGAAGATTAGTTGAAAAATACAAAATTGTGTTGCAAAATAAGAAAAAGAAAATAAATTTAAACTGCGCGCGCGAATCCCCGTCGAAAAGCGTAGAACCCTCCTTCGTGGTGAGATATCGACGGCAAAAGTGTGTGCGCCTTTAAACTCGAAATTTATTTTCTGGAAGGAATTCAAAGAGAAATTGGGTTTTCATGGCTTCTGTTGATATTTTCTCCATTTTTCGATTGAAAATATGTTACTTATTGTCAAAATAACATTACTGAGCATTATATATAGGCAATTTCAACTAGTTTCAGGCGATATTTCGCAACTTTAGTATTTTTAATTCGCCGATTACATTTTATTTTGTTTCGGAGTCTGTTTCTTCTATTCAAATTAAAATTTTCAGGTAATATGTCTTCCATCCAGTGCCTGAACCCAAAGGCAGAATTAGCCAGACATGCCGCTGCGCTTGAGCTCAATATCAGCGGAGCTCGCGGTCTTCAAGACGTTATGAGATCGAACCTTGGACCAAAGGGTACCCTTAAGATGTAAGATTTTAATTTAAGATCATTTGAATGTATTTTATTTACAGGCTTGTTTCCGGAGCCGGAGATATCAAGTTGACCAAGGACGGAAATGTTTTGCTTCACGAAATGGTGAGGAAATTTTCATATTTTGTCAACTGAAACCGAATTATTCTAGGCCATTCAACATCCAACTGCATCGATGATTGCCAAGGCATCCACTGCACAAGACGATGTCACTGGAGACGGAACAACTTCGACTGTTCTTCTCATTGGAGAGCTTCTCAAGCAAGCCGAATCTCTTGTTCTTGAGGTTGGTTTATAATAAAGCAACTGTAATAATAAATATATTTTTAGGGACTTCACCCCCGTCTTGTTACCGAAGGATTTGAGTGGGCCAATGCCAAGACTATGGAATTCCTCGAGAAGTTCAAGAAGGAGCTTCCAGTTGAGCGTGATCTTCTTGTCGAAGTCTGTCGCACAGCTCTTCGTACCAAGCTTCACCAAAAACTTGCCGATCACATCACAGAGTAAGTCTT
This sequence comes from Caenorhabditis sinica, assembly GCA_963932045.1. Classification (NCBI taxonomy): domain Eukaryota; kingdom Metazoa; phylum Nematoda; class Chromadorea; order Rhabditida; family Rhabditidae; genus Caenorhabditis; species Caenorhabditis sinica. The sequence continues at coordinate 13,284,670 of OZ009943.1, forward strand.
GACTTTGAAGTAACGAAATCATAATTTTGGATCATTTTCAGATGTGTTGTAGATGCTGTTCTGGCTATCCGTCAGGATGGTGAAGAACCAGATCTTCATATGGTTGAGAAGATGGAAATGCATCATGACAGTGATATGGACACCACACTTGTTCGTGGATTGGTGCTCGATCATGGAGCCCGTCACCCAGATATGCCAAGACACGTGAAGGACGCCTACATTCTCACCTGCAACGTTTCTTTGGAATACGAGAAGACTGAAGTCAACTCTGGACTTTTCTACAAAACCGCCAAGGAACGTGAGACTCTTCTCGCCGCCGAGCGTGAATTCATCACTCGTCGTGTTCACAAGATTATCGAACTGAAAAAGAAAGTGATCGACAACGCCCCAGATGGAAAGAACAAGGGATTCGTTATCATCAACCAGAAGGGAATCGACCCTCCATCTCTTGATTTGTTGGCTGCTGAAGGAATCCTTGCTCTTCGTCGTGCCAAGAGACGAAACATGGAGAGACTTCAACTGGCTGTCGGTGGAGAGGCTGTCAACTCCGTGGATGATTTGACACCAGAAGATCTTGGATATGCTGGACTCGTTTACGAGCATTCGCTTGGAGAAGAGAAGTACACTTTCATCGAGGAATGCCGTGCTCCAAAATCCGTCACCCTTCTCATCAAGGGACCAAACAAGCATACCATCACTCAAATCAAGGACGCCATTCACGATGGTCTCCGTGCCGTGTTCAACACCATTGTAGACAGTGAGTTATTTGTTTGGAAGAAATATTCTGTTGAAATAAGTTTTCTTTCAGAGGCTGTTCTCCCTGGAGCTGCTGCTTTCGAAGTTGCCGCTTATGTGATGCTCAAGAGTGAAGTCGCAAACCTGAAAGGAAGAGCCAAGCTCGGAGCTGAGGCTTTTGCTCAAGCTCTGCTCGTCATTCCAAAGACTTTGGCTGTAAACGGAGGATATGATGCTCAGGAGACACTGGTCAAATTGATTGAGGAAAAGACCGCCTCTGGACCGGAACTCGCTATCGGACTTGATCTCGAAACCGGAGACGCTATTGAGCCACAAGGGATCTGGGATAATGTGACGGTGAAGAAGAATAGTATCTCTTCGGCAACAGTACTCGCCTGCAACCTTCTGCTCGTTGATGAAGTTATGCGCGCCGGAATGACCAATCTGAAGACACCACAACAAGGAGAATAATTTCTGAAGTACTATCCACCCATTTTACTCCCCCCAGTGTTTTCTTTTCTATGATCTGTTGCCGTGTTCGATAATATCCCACCGTCCGTCCAACAACAACAAACCCGAATAAGCCTAACGTTACCCGTTTGTTTTTATAGCTTTCTTCAAGCGATAATCAACAAAGATCGATCTGTTTTCTATAATTTTCCCCCACTCTTCCCACAATATTTTCATCAAAATTATTATTTTTCTTTTGAGAATTTTGTTGATTTTTTTCATGCACGTTTCTTTTTGATTTTGCGCAATAAAGGCTTTCTGCTTTCAATCTAAATTTTTAGAAAAATTTTGATAATTTATTGTTTCTTTCAGTAGTAGTTTCATATTTCAGACAGTGTCAAAATAAGATAGATTCCAAGAGCAAACGAGAGAATGTATGCATTTTGTTTGCAGTGTCTGCATTTTCAACTGGTGGCCTAGAAACTGCCTCGCGGCCGTCTTTAGAATTTTTAGCGGCCAGCGAGTGAATTTCGAAAATAAAACTAGCTGAGTCTCTTCAGTTCTCCCATGATTTACCGTTTCCGACATTGTATTTCAATTTAATTTTCATCCAATTTTGTTCTATTTTCAGTCAAATGGCAGCTGAACCACCATCTCTTGAGGAACTTCTCGAGAAGAAAAAGCAGGAGGAAAATGAATTGGCAAAGGTATGTTTTTGTTCTAAAATATAGTTATCCTTCAACAAAACTAATGTTAAAATATTCAAAAGTCAATTTTTTCAGCCAAAGTTCCTAACGAAAGAAGAACGCGCTGCACTTGCTTTGAAACGACGAGAAGAAGAAGTCGCCAAGGTTCGTGCAGCTCAAAAACAAGCCGAAGAAGCAAGAAAGAATTGGGGAAGAGTTGAGAAGCCAGCAGAGGAAAGAAACGGACGAGACCATGGACGAGATCGTGGTGCAGCGGATCGAGGAATGGAAAGAGACAGAGATCGTGATCGTGATCGTAGGGGAGATCGTCGTGACAGAAGCAGATCTCGTGACAGGAGAAGAAGGAGCAGAAGTCGTGATCGTGATGGAAGACGTCGTGATAGAAGTCGCAGTAGGGATCGAAGAGACAGAAGAGATGATCGGAAGAGGGATCGAAATGAAGACAGTGATGATGGAGATGATACTGGAAAAATGGCAGATGCAGTTAAAGATAGATATTTGGGAAAGCAAAAGGAGAAGAAAAAGAGAGGAAGAAGACTTCACGAGAAGAAGTTTGTATTCGATTGGGATGCTGGAGAGGATACTTCTCAAGATTACAATAAACTCTACCAGAGCCGTCACGAGATTCAATTCTACGGAAGAGGATCCGTTGCTGGAATGGATGTGAATGCACAGAAGAAGGAGAAGAATTCGTTCTATCAGGAAATGGTGGAGACTAGAAGAACTGCCGATGAGAAGGAGCAAGAGATGAATCGTCTGGAGAAAGAGATGAAGAAAGAGAAAAAGGTTGCTCATGACGATCGTCATTGGAGAATGAAGGAGTTGTCTGAAATGACTGACAGAGATTGGAGAATCTTCCGTGAAGACTTCAATATTTCGATCAAAGGAGGAAAAGTTCCACGTCCACTTCGTAATTGGGAAGAAGCTGGATTCCCAGATGAAGTTTATCAAGCAGTCAGAGAGATCGGCTACATGGAACCAACTCCAATTCAACGGCAAGCTATTCCAATTGGTCTCCAGAATCGTGATGTTATCGGTGTTGCTGAAACTGGTTCTGGAAAAACTGCCGCGTTCCTGTTGCCTCTTCTTGTCTGGATCACAAGTCTCCCGAAAATCGAACGCCAGGAACATCGTGATCTCGGACCATATGCAGTAATCATGGCTCCAACGAGAGAATTGGCCCAACAGATTGAAGAAGAAACTAACAAGTTCGGAAAGCTTCTGGGTATCCGTACAGTTTCAGTCATCGGAGGAGCCAGCAGAGAAGAGCAAGGAATGAAGCTTCGTATGGGAGTAGAAGTTGTCATTGCCACCCCTGGACGTCTTCTGGATGTTTTGGAAAATCGCTACTTGCTCCTCAATCAGTGTACCTATGTGATTCTCGACGAAGCAGATCGTATGTTGGACATGGGTTTCGAGCCTGAAGTTCAAAAGGTTCTCGAATATTTGCCTGACTCCAACATGAAGAAGGATACCGACGAATTCGATAATGAAGAAGCGTTGATGAAGGGATTCCAGACGAGAGAAAAGTATCGACAAACTGTCATGTTCACTGCTACAATGTCATCTGCTATTGAAAGATTGGCGCGTCAATACCTAAGAAGACCAGCTGTGGTACATATTGGATCTGCAGGAAAACCAACAGAAAGAGTTGAACAGGTAAGAAGAATCAATGAAAAATGCCAGTTTCACAAATAAATATATTCCAGGTCGTCTACATGGTCACCGAGGAACGCAAAAAGAAGAAGCTTGTTGAAGTGCTCCAGCAACACAATCAACCTCCAATTATCATCTTCGTCAACCAGAAGAAAGGAGCGGATATGTTGGCCAAAGGACTCGCAAAAGTCAATTTCAGAGCAAGTGTTCTTCACGGAGGAAAGGGGCAAGATGCCAGAGAGTACGCTTTGCAAGCACTCAAAGATGGAGAATCCGAGATTCTTGTCGCTACTGATGTTGCTGGAAGAGGTTAGTTGTATTAATCGATTCTGATGAAAATTCGTATTTTGATTATAGGTATCGACATCAAGGACGTTTCGCTGGTTATCAATTATGACATGGCCAAGACGATCGAGGATTATACCCATAGAATCGGAAGAACTGGTGAGATTTGCGTTTCTGAGTAGCTTATTTTGTAATCCAAATCATTTCCAGGTCGTGCCGGCAAACATGGAAAGGCAATCACATTCCTCACTCCAGATGACACAGCTGTCTATTACGACTTGAAGCAGGTAATATTTATAAATCTGAGCCTATCACCGTTCATAATAATAATTCAATTAATTTTTCCAGGTTCTCCTCGAATCGCCCGTTTCATCCTGTCCACCGGAGCTCGCAAATCATGAGGCATCTCAAGGAAAGCCAGGAACATTCACTTCGAAGAAACGGCAGGATGAGACGCTTTACCTGAAGTAATCTTCTCGAGATGTGAATTTTCTGATTGTAAAACCTAATTTTATTTATTTTGTTCTTTTTTCTTTTTTCTTTCTAAAGATTCTCCTGTTCAATAAACCTTTATCTACTATACAGTTTTATACGTTTTCCTTCTTGATATGTGCATGCTCTAACGATGCTTCGGCACGTTTCCAATATCTTCTGGTATCAATCGTTCGGAGTTTCTCTTGGTGAGTTACATGATCATGAATCTAGTTCAATAGCTTTATGAAAAATATCAGTTTTCTGGTATATTTCTAGAGTTTTTGACCTAAATTCAACATGACGTTTTCTTTATGAACTCCACTTGCTTCTTTCAGTGAAATGGCAGCTGAACCACCATCTCTTGAGGAACTTCTCGAGAGGAAAAAGCAGGAGGAGGATGAGCTGGCGAAGGTAAGATTTGCTTTTAGTGTTTGTTGAATAAAACCAAATTCGAACTTTTCAGCCGAAAATCCTAACGAAAGAAGAACGAGCTGCACTTGCTTTGAAACGACGAGAAGAGGAAGTTGCACAGACTCGAGAAGCTCAGAAGCAAGCTGAAGAATCACGGAAAAAGTGGGGGATAGATGAGAAGCCAATAGAGGAAAGAAAACGAGGCGGAGATCGTGATCGTAGGGGAGATCGGCGTGACAGAAGCAGATCTCGTGACAGGAGAAGAAGGAGCAGAAGTCGTGATCGTGATGGAAGACGTCGTGATAGAAGTCGCAGTAGGGATCGAAGAGACAGAAGAGATGATCGGAAGAGGGATCGAAATGAAGACAGTGATGATGGAGATGATACTGGAAAAATGGCAGATGCAGTTAAAGATAGATATTTGGGAAAGCAAAAGGAGAAGAAAAAGAGAGGAAGAAGACTTCACGAGAAGAAGTTTGTATTCGATTGGGATGCTGGAGAGGATACTTCTCAAGATTACAATAAACTCTACCAGAGCCGTCACGAGATTCAATTCTACGGAAGAGGATCCGTTGCTGGAATGGATGTGAATGCACAGAAGAAGGAGAAGAATTCGTTCTATCAGGAAATGGTGGAGACTAGAAGAACTGCCGATGAGAAGGAGCAAGAGATGAATCGTCTGGAGAAAGAGATGAAGAAAGAGAAAAAGGTTGCTCATGACGATCGTCATTGGAGAATGAAGGAGTTGTCTGAAATGACTGACAGAGATTGGAGAATCTTCCGTGAAGACTTCAATATTTCGATCAAAGGAGGAAAAGTTCCACGTCCACTTCGTAATTGGAAAGAAGCTGGATTCCCAGATGAAGTTTATCAAGCAGTCAGAGAGATCGGCTACATGGAACCAACTCCAATTCAACGGCAAGCTATTCCAATTGGTCTCCAGAATCGTGATGTTATCGGTGTCGCTGAAACTGGTTCTGGAAAAACCGCCGCTTTCCTTTTACCTCTTCTTGTCTGGATCACAAGTCTCCCGAAAATCGAACGTCAGGAACATTGTGATCAAGGACCGTATGCGATTATTCTGGCTCCAACTAGAGAATTGGCTCAGCAAATCGAGAAGGAAACTAATAGGTTCGGAAAGCTTCTAGGAATACGTACTGTGTCAGTGATTGGAGGGGCCAGCAGAGAGGAACAAGGAATGCAACTCAGAATGGGAGTAGAAGTGGTCATTGCCACTCCTGGACGTCTTCTGGATGTTTTAGAGAATCGCTACTTGCTCCTAAATCAGTGTACCTATGTGATTCTCGACGAAGCAGATCGCATGTTGGACATGGGTTTCGAGACAGATGTTCAAAAGGTTCTTGAGTATTTGCCAGCGTCGAATTTGAAAAAGGACACCGATGAATTCGATAATGAAGAAGCGTTGATGAAGGGATTCCAGACGAGAGAAAAGTATCGGCAAACTGTCATGTTCACTGCTACAATGTCTCCTGCAGTCGAAAGATTAGCACGACAGTACCTCAGAAGACCAGCTGTAGTACACATTGGATCTGTGGGAAAACCAGCGGAAAGAGTTGAACAGGTAGGCAGGAAAACCTATGGTTTTGATGAGAATCATCGTTTGAAAATATCTAACACTTTCCATTTCCAGATCGTCTATATGACCACCGAAGAGCGCAAAAAGAGGGAACTCTTCAAGATTCTCGAACAAAACCGACAATATCCAATCATCATTTTTGTCAATCTGAAGGCTGGAGCAGATGCGCTGGTCAAAGGTCTATCAAAATTCGCATATCGAGCGTGTGCTCTTCACGGAGGAAAGAATCAAGAATCCAGGGAATACGCTTTGGAGTCACTCAAAAAAGGAGACTCCCACATTCTCGTCGCTACTGATGTTGCTGGAAGAGGTGTGTTTTTTATAGTCTAAATGTTTCCTATCTGTGTTTTTTTTAAAGGAATCGACATCAAGGATGTTTCGCTAGTTGTCAACTTCGATATGGCCAAGACGATCGAGGATTACACTCATAGAATCGGAAGAACTGGTTAGTTCCCTTCTTGCTCCGTACTCGTAAATTCCAATTAGCCTTCGCACTTTCTTAGCTCCCCTTTTAGTATTATTTCGTCTTGTGGGCCAACGCCTTATTCGTCTTATTCTTCGTCGTTGTCCTGACAACTCTGAGAAAAGGAAAGCTCTCTGACTCAGTGAGCATTTGCAGCTGCCCTTTTTCGTATCAATATGTTCTTGTCTTCAAGATGGCGGCTCTAACGTCACCATCTATTTCTCCTCTTTTCTTCTATTCTCTCATGCGGAAAAAGTCTGTACTTTTTGATGACAAGCCGCCGAAAGTTTGTCGCGAAGAAAGTCTAATTTCACCTCATTTTCGCTTGAGAACTTGGGTTCAGTTCACATTTTGAAGTCCATCTTTCTTATGCTCTACTTCGTTTTTTTTCCACCATGATGCATGCCTACATACACAGCATACAAAAAGAGCCGCAGTTTCCGAAAAGTGCCACGTGAAGAGTGGAAAAAGAAGAAGATGGATTCAGAAAAGTTGTCGAGAAGAGAAGAGGAGGTTATTGAAGGAGGAGAAGGCTAGCAACTCGAAATGGCCAGTAGGTAGCACCTCCGGGGCAAAAAGTCGGAAGAGCAATTACGATCTTTTTCGGATTCTCCTTCAAATTTCCAATCGATCTGTATAGTTTTCATCAAAATCGGTTCATTCAATGTCAGCTTATTAGCGTTCCAAAAGTGTGGCAAACGCGCTCCATCCTAATCTCCGTGCGCGCGCTTTTTTGGCACTGGTAGATCAGGAAGCAGGTCTAAACTTCCGAAAAGGATTCTGATTTCAACGACTTCCAAAGCATGTTCCCTTTGGATTCAGAAAATTCAGTAATCGCAAAATTCCGTACGACATACAGACACACAGATGGAATTCGGATTCAAATTGTCCAAACTTCCCCAAAAAGGATTCTGACTCGGACGTCTTCTGAACCTTTTGATTCAGGAAGACTCTGTAATCCCAAAGTGCAGAGATTGGAATTGGTTTTTTCTCCTTTTCCTCCTCCTCCCACTAATCTGACCTAGATTCGTCGGCTTGTACTACAACCAGCATTCTCACATCCATCAGTAGAATTAAAGAGCAGGAAGGAGGACGGAATTCGAAACGAATCATTCCAAATTGAAAGATGAGAAATTTGCCCTCGCGTCATTTGGATCGTTTTTTGTTAAAGCCAAGGCCAGTCGGTTGGGGGCTCATTTGTCAGTCGAAATGGAACTGGTAGAATAATGGAAGAGCTCTTGTTTTTTTCTAAAAGAGAGACAGAATTCTCTCCTTTAGTAGACACCAAGAGGAGCACGTGGTACTCCCCTTCTCTCTTCCAATGTTGCATCCATCTCTCCTGTGAGGGGCACATTTTCAACTTTGAGCCAGAGCCGGCCAGCCAGCCAGCAGTCCTTCTTTTTTTGTCGCATTTTTTCTGCTCCTTTCATTCTTTCGTCTTTTCCTCTCCCTCTGGATGATTTTTTCTCACGCAAAGTCCCCCCTTCTCTTCTGAAAATGTACCCCCTTTTCGCTTTCTCGTCACCTCTTTCTCTCCATCTCCTCGTCATTGCCACCATCGTCGTGTCCTTCTTCTTCTTCTTCTTTTCGTTGCCGTCGTCGTCGTCGTCGTTGTGGCTCGAAAAATGTGCACATGGAAGAGGAAGAGAGAAGAAGCAAGCAAGCAGCACAAAAAAGCTCCTTCTTCTTCTTTTTTCTTTTTTCTTCTTTTCGTTTCGGTCCCCTCTTGGAGAGGAAGAAACTCAAACACGTGTGTGTGTCGGTGCTTCGAGTCCGACTCAGAGCTGGATGGAGAGATCCATTGCTGATATGAAAGAGAGAGAGAGAGAGGGAGAGAGAATTAAAGTGAAAAAGAAGGAAGACTTTTTGAAAACTCTTCTCTTTTCTTTCTGTTTTTGTCCTGTTTTTTTTCTATGGCTAAATAATTGCACTTAGTCATTATGTGCACATTTTTGGTCTTGTAGTGTAGCGTAGCCAATTGACATTTCCGCTGTTGAAATTGAGTAGAAGTAGACGTTTCCTATGCTACAAGTTGTTCACACTGACACTTTTTCTCCAGTTTTTATTATTTTTGCCGTAATTTTCCTAGGTTTGAATTCTCATAAACAGAGCTTTCTCCGACCAAGAACCTCATGAGGATTCAGAAGAAAAATGTGAAATTTTCCTGTGGAAGTAGGCTTGATATGAGGTAAATTCACTGCACATACTTGTTTTTCTGGATCTCATTTTGTAGAGAAAATCGCAGTTCAAAGTAGGAGTTCATTGATGTTCTATTTCTGCTCAATCTTCTGGATCTCGCATGAAAACCGTTCAAATTCGTTTATCACATTTTTCCAACCTATATCAGAAGATTCGTCATTATTTTCTGATATGAATGCACTTCATTTCACTGCTCCAAACCCAAAAATAACAAGTTTTAGACCATTTTTCAAGATTTTGCACCTCCTTAGAGTTGGAACCTCCAGATAATGGTCTAACTCTAAAAAAGGTGCAAAACTGGATGTGCTTCGAAACTTCCGCAAGTCTCCCGTTTCTATGATACTCTGCTCTAATAGCAACTCCTAGAAATTCCCCATCAATCTGTATAATTTTCATAAAAATCGCTCCACTGGAAGCCGAGATATAACCAAAGAAGTCCAAAAACTCTTTGAACTCTTTTTGCCCCTCTCGAAAGTTTCTTTTGTTATTTAGGCACCTGTCCTTCTTCTCCTTCCACTCATTGCTCCTTTTTCAATGTAATCCCCCTTCTCTCTGCGTGAATATTAGGTGTAGTAGACTGTCTGTGTGTGGGCAAACATACATTCACTTATATTGAGCCTCCTTCCATTCCCGTAAAAGTCGTTTTCACCCCCTTTTTCTCATCTTTTTCATCGTCTTTTCCTCAATTGTCTTCTCCATATTAGACGCATATCTTGGCCATCCGAACGCCCATTGGGCTTCTCTAACCCGGCCTATAATTATTTGAGGGGGAGGAACCCATATGCCTGATAATAATAGGACGGAGACGACGACAACCCCAATCATCAACACACCGTCATTTCTCGCTTCCTTTTGCGTTCTAATTGAATTCAAAAACGATGCGAAATGGAAGAAGAAAAAGCCTTCCACTTTTTTCCCTTAATTATGAGATCCCTATTCTTTGCTCTTTATGCAAGTATTATTCAGAATAGAATTAAAATTAGAATTCCATAGGGGAAAATTTGAATAATAGCATAGTCTATGTATACTTTTTGAACTAACTATATAGCTTCTGACTCTGTAACATCAAATGAGACTTTTTTAAATTTTGAATATGTATTCCATCGTTTTGGCTTTGAATTTCAATCGATTTCCGATAAGCATTCTGAGCCTAAGAACGTCAATTTGGAAGCAATGAATCTAGTGATTCGGGACAACCTTAAGATGGAAAATTGGGTCATTTCAAGTCAAAAATTGTCAAATTTGGAGCATTTTGAGCTTAAAAATAGACTGTTTGTGCTCAGTATTCTGGAGATGACAATACTACAGCTTATTTTTTTTCATAAAAATTGCTGGAAATCGAAAAAAGGAATTTCGACTTTTCAAAAGATTCATCATTGTATGTTGATTCGAATGCACTTCATTTCACTGCTCAAATCGGAAAAGAATCACATTTTCGACCGATTTCAAGATTTTGAGCCGAATATTCTGTACAGAAATTGCGCATTTTGCACACTTTTGAACAGTAACAGCTTCTCCTGAAAATTCCCTATCGATCTGTATACTTTTCGTCAAATTCGGTCAACTGAAAACCGATCAATTGCAAAGTATGAAATCTTGGAAATCCTAATACTGTCTTGGGCTCTCATCGCAGTTCACCGTTAAGAAGTTGAGTTAGATCAAATGTGCTCCAAAAACCCCTCTCAAATCCCATCTATCTTCCTCAAAAGTGAGCTCAAAATGTTCCTGTTTTTCCCTTTCTCGGATGTTATCTCGTTGTTGTGTTTTCGGCGTGTTTTTGCCTTAAGGCCCCGGGCTCTGGCTCAAGGCGTTCACCATCTATCTGAAAGTGACTCACCATCTCCCTTTTTGTCATTTTGTGCTTCTCTTTTTAGGTCAGCACCCATCGCAAACGCATCAACTCATCATTTTGTATTCTATTCTTTCTGATCTTCTTCTCCACGAGATATATTGTAGCAAAAAGAACGACATGATGATGATTGTTTTGCTGAGTCCCCCCTTCCCTTGTCACTTTTCTTTCCTTCTCCACACTCTTGCTGTTCAAAAATGCGATGTCCTTCGTGTTGACGCCGCAGCATTCGAGACTGAAAGTGCAACTGCATCAAAGAATTCTCGCTCTAAGCCAGCACATGGAGATGAAAATTTTAGACTTTGAAAGATTGCTCCCCGGGAGCCAATACAGTCAGAAAAGAGAAAGAGAGTTTGTCCTCTCTCCTCACATAAATACAAACACACATACACTGGGACTTTTCTTCTCCTTCTCCTTTTCCTACTGTATTTGAACAGCATTTGTCGCCGCCGCGTGTGCTCTGCGGTTACCTCTGCGCCACGTTTTGCTCTCTCTGTCTCACTTGTTTTGGAGAGCAGGAGGGCCCCCCAATAGGTCGGTCGAGAGTTGTTACTCGGCTCGCGACAATGGTCGAAACACACAGCGAGTAGAACACAAATCGTTGAATTATGCTCTTTCTCTATCAGAGAGGGGGGGGGGGGGGTTCGGTCCCCCCTCCCCTTAGAGATAACCTGGAGAGAAGGCTCAACCTTTGAAAAGCGCGCAGTGACTTGTTTCGTTGCTCTCTCTCTCGTAATATGCTTTACTACTGGAGGTAACAAGGGAAATTGAAAACCTCGGCAGCAAAGTTGCCGAGGGTGCCAGGTAGAAACCAGAAACTGGTTTTGATTAAGAACACCTGTCTTAAAGACTGGCACCACCTGGAATATTATCAAAGGTTGTGACTAGAGAGCATAATTGAATGATTGGATGGTTGCCAAGGTGATGCATATGCATATGAGTTTTGGACGGAAATTCGGGTGCTTTGGAAGGCTGAATTTTTCTTTTTGAAAAACGAGGTGAATGGGAACCTCAAAAGTTTCGCGAATTTCTTCTGATTCCAATGCTCCTATTGTGATCACAGAAACCTCAAAAAATTTAGACCATTTTTCAGTATTTGCACTGATTTTGAAGATTCAGTGGAAAATCTAAAATTGATCTCAATATTAGCAATTTGACCTGTGGAATCAGCAAAAATGGCGAATTTTTAAAATATCAGCGATTTTCATTAAAAATAAGGTGGCGAAGTGGATGTGCTCCAAAAGTTTTCTAAACTTCACTTCTCTTCTCATTTCCAACACTAATAGTTTCTCCTGAAAATTCCCTATTTTTCTATATAATTTTCATCAAAATCTCTCCACCGGAAGTCGAGATATGACCCAATGGCTATTTTTGGGTTTCCCATTCCAACCCACGTGGTCTACTCTATACCGTATAGAAACTGTTTACCTGTTCATCTCAATCGTCGCCAAACCAATATTGCCCTGGGTGGTTTTGAAACGTTTCTCTCTATCTCTTCTCAAGATGTACCACCACACACATATGTATTTTTTTTGCCACACCGAGACCCCGACCAACCGAAAAAATCGAGTGCAGTAGTCCGGGCAGAGAGGATACCTTTTCTTCTTCTTTTTTTCGTTTTTTTTTTCTTCTCCTCTTTCCTCTTTCCATCCTTTTCGTCCTCGTCCCCCCTGTGTATGTTTGAATAGTGTTCTTTTGTGAGACTGAGTTTCTTTTCCCCCCTTTTCTCCCCCCTTGTCTGTCTCTGTGTGTTTCAAATATTGGCCATCGCTGGCTGACTGACTGGCTGTGCTCCACCACGGTTTTCCTGCCCTCGTTATATTCTTTCTTTTCTCCTTTCTTCCGTCGAAACGATGATGGCCAGGACGTCGTCGACGACGTCCTTTTGTTCCTTCCCCGTGCACTTCCACCTCCTTTTTGTACCTTTTTTTGCACAAGTTAGGTTATCTGTACCTAAAGACTAGCCGTGAAGCATCTCTGGTAACCCGATACTCTATAGACTTCACACAGGGGGACCCCCTCTCCTTCAAAAACATCAAGAAATTGTACTGACACTCTTCTCCTCTGGCCCTCCGATCCCAATCTCTCTCTTCTCTTTAGATTCCTTTTGTTCCGTGGCCGTCTCTTTCTCGGTGGGATCTTTGAAGGTCGTTAAAGGGAGGCGGATAGATAAGTTTTTAGAGATCTTCTCTTGCAGATTATCCCATCATGGGAAATGTTTCGCCTGGTTTTTTATGTACTGTTCCGTTGGATCGTTTTGGAGATTTTGAAGAAGACTAAAAGTTTGAGATTTGAAAGTTTTGGATTTTCGAACAAAGTCCTGAAATTTGCGATCGGAAATCAAAAGATTTGTGCTCAATGTTCTGAAGATCACGAGTTTATGAGTGGTTGTTCATAGAAACCACTGAAATTGAAATTTTTGAATTTCAATTTCTTCCAATCCTATATCAAAATACTTCGAACTTTAATCCAAGTCGAATACACCTGATTCCACTGCTCGAAACAATTTTAGAATCTGAAAATCCACGAAATTCTGAATCTTCTCATATATTTTTCATTAATCTCTGACCATTGCCGGTGGAGTTACGGGTCTTTGAATTTAGGCTGTTTTGCTGAATTTTTCGATTTTCAAGTTCGGAATTTTTGAAGTTCGAATTCCTGATATATTCTGTAAGAAATTTCCTATCCATCTCTACCTTTTTCATAAAAATTGACCGTCTAGAAAACTGGAAGTTCTTCAAATTCTCCCCGCTGGCCTACAATTCCCCAATTCTGAAGTCCTCTTCCATCTGAACTCTCTTCTTCATAACACCCCCAGAAGTCTAATCTTGTCGATTCCGAACAGAAGTCAGATTCCACTCTCCTTGAAAACAGACGACGTCAGAACTAACAAATCTGACGAATCGGAAGTGACAGTAAACGCGGGAAAGGCTACAACGATCCCATTTCAGAAGTTTTGTTGGGAATTTTAGGACTAACTGCAGTCGTAAAACCCGTAAAACCGAATGACTGTCCTGCGAGAGATACAGACCGGTTCCGAAATTCCAACTTCTCGAGAAAACCCCTAAAGTCAAAAAGAGAGGTACTTCTGGAAAGAGTCCCTTAACCATTAGGATTATTAGGGAAAGACGGGAAAAAAATCAAGAGGAAGATTCCGATCGTCCCTCTCTGTCACGTGTGTCGTTCTTTCTCTCTTTTCCCCTCTCTCTTCTTCAGTTTTCCACCCATCGAACTCTCTATTTCTCCCCTATTCCACTCCCAATCGGTCAGGTGGAGAAAGGAAGAAAAAGAAGAAGAAGAACGAAGAATCGTCTCCATCTATTTTTTTGTCGAATCGCCTCCGCTGCTACTGACATTCTCACTTCTGCTGGCATTCCGCCAAGAGGTATTAGTTTTTGCACTCAACGGTTTTGAACCAAAACTTTTGATTTTCTTGATTCCTTCAACACATTCTTCTATCATCATGTGCAACAAAAGAAGAATTTGCAGAATGAATTGTGTGTTGAATTCAATATGAAGAATAAGAAGGCGATGATGATGATGTTGAAAGCAAGCTTTCACATATGTATTCATAACATTTTAATCTTGTTCAAAGCCCCGTGTATGTATGTGAGCTTCGCCAGTCACAACGTCTTCTACTTTCTTCGTCCCACTTCTCATTAGTATAAATTCCTTTTGCTCTCAAAGCCGCGGAGCCGAGAGAGAGAGCCCAATTATGAATCTTGTAAGGTAGCTCATTATTTTTTAGCTTGAATGGAGTAGGAGGACAGGGGGTTCCAGTTAGACGAGGGAAGGGGCGTGGCTTAGGGAACGTTTTTCCAATCTCGAGCTCTTGAGCCACGTTGGCTTTCGAAACTTGATCTTAGATTTTTTCGGCCAAAAAAGTGAGAAGCTTAGATTTGACAACTCTAGCCGTATGTATGGCTTACTGATTTTGATATGCTAGTTGCTAAAACCACTCGAATGGTCTGGCGTCAAATGTGATGCCTTGTCCGCAATCAGAAAGTACAACGAAAAACTGCACAAAAATTAAGTTTTGGTTGTCCTCACTTGGTTCCCAATTACCTTCCAAATCACCACCAAATCCTAGGCCATGGCCTAGAAATCCTCCTTGCCCTGTACTCTGTTCCAGTCACTTGCCGTCTCTCCCTTTTCTTCCCGCCACCACCACCGCTATTGTATTGGTTTTGGGGGAGAACACGTTTCCTTTTTCTTCTCCTTCTTGCCATCCATCCATCCTTCCTTCCATCCAAATCGTCGTCGTCGTTTTTCCTTCCTTTTCCTTCTTCCGACAGTATCTCCAATATTGATTAGTCCTTCCTAGAAGAGATTTTCAAACTTTTGCAAAAGTTCTGAAACTATTTGAATTACCGCCAACAATTTGTGTCGAGTACTGTCACGCCCAGTTAGAGAATCAGTAGCCGGAAATCACCATCCATCGCAATTCCGCAAAATTGACACGGGAAGATGGACGAAAAAACCTCGTGATGCCAGAAACACTCCTAATATGTTTTAAGAAGTATTTAGAGAGAGAGTGCTGTCTCGTTATCTATATGAAAAATCGATAGATTATCTCCTCTCCGGGATTTTGCTTCGAGAAGATTCTCTCTAATCCTTTTCCAATCGGATTTCCATCACGTCTTCATATGAAGAGCACCATCAACGTCTTCTTCTTCATCATCATCTCCTTCACAAATTCCCTCTCTTCCTTGCCATTTCCGTTTTCCTTTTCATAATCGAATGCACATACATACACACGCGTGATTACATATACTTACTTTGCTATCAGTTCTCGTAAATGCCGCCATTCTTTTTTTCCGTCATCTCGTTATCAAGGGAATTCGAAAAGCTTTGAAGAGCCCATCGCTTTCTGTGTTTTTTCATGCATTTATGGCTTGGAGGAGAGAGAAAAAGAGACGAAAGAAAAAGTTTGCACTTTTTTCTTCCCCCTCGTCATCGTCTTGTTTTTTCTTTTTTTCCTTCCTTCCATTCGTCCCCCCAATATTTTTTTTCTTATTTTTTGAGTATAGTCAGGGTAGGGTCGACATCAGTAAAACATTCCTATAGTTCTGTACCTTTTTCTAAAAATTTGACTCTCTGGAAGCTGAGATAAATTGAACCAAAGTTTGGTTGCTCCGGAATCTAAAGGTGGACTACTGGATGCTTTTAGAATCCTTTAAAATTTGAATTTTCAAAATTTTTGAAATCTTAGCATGATCTTCAAAAAATTTCCTATCGATCTGTACCTTTTTCGAAGAAATTGGCCTACTGGAAGCCAAGATAATTTTGATAAAAGTTTGGCTAGTTTTACTACTGAAAATTGCATTATATTGGAGGTTCATAGTCGCTTTTTAGAGGCGAAAACCAGCCAAAAAACAACTGACACACTGACGCAAAAATGCAGAGAAATGAAGATTTTAGACCAAATTACGGCCAGTTTAATTATTGAACATTGCTATCAAAAGTAGCACTACCAGAAACAAAAGTAGCAATTCCAATCTTCGCTCTCTGTCTCTTTATTCGCGCCTCACCGTTTTCCGTTTTTCTTCCAATGTTTGCACTGGGTTCAAAATGTTGTATGTATGTATGTATGTGTGGGGCTGAATGTAACCTTCCCCTTTCTCTTCTAAACTTTCCTCTCCTCTCCTATTTATTTTCCTTCTTTTCTTCTTTTTCTTTTCATTCTTTTCGCCTCCTCCACCTTGTTGTTATTGTTGTCCCCCTCCCGGGCGTTGCTACGTGAATCCCATGTGAAATTGACATGACAAATTCATGTGAACCGTATTAACTCATAAGCCGAGGCGACTTCCTCCCACTCATTTGGAGGGGATCTGATTGTGATGTGTCAGAAAATGCGCTCTAATGGACATCGTAGTGCACTGGAGCGAACTTTCTAAGCTAGGTTTATTTCAGCTGTCAATAGTTTTCCAATTCTGACGTTTTAGAAGCACACCGAACTTGTATCCTATCTCGATGCATCTACGCTCTACTAAACTTGAACTTTCTCAGTAGAGCGCATTTTCGATAATCCAAATTTACACAAAGAAGATGTCAGCTGATATGATACCGTGTTTCAATGGTTTCTTTCATTTAACTGTAAACAATTTCTCAATTTCAATCAAAAGGAAATCGATCAGCACACACACTCTTATCAAGAACATGGAAAATGTGCTGAAACAGTTAAGCAACGAACAACATGTTGCGAAATTGATGCTCTTATCAGTACACCCTCTTTTCGATTCATCCAGAAAAAGAGAAAGAAAAAACTATAGAAGACAGGTCTTGTCTCATCATAAACGACTTCTCCTTGTCGATTCCTTCTTCTTCAATTAATTCGCTTTTTCTTCGCCAATTGACCTCAAAGTGTTTCTTTTCGTTACCCGATTCTCGATCTTCCGAGCCTTCTTATCCCCCTTTTTTCACAGATTCTTCTCCTTCTATTCCACTTTCCGATCGCCAGAAGTCCATCACTCACTCTCTTCGACTGTACTTGTGCGGAACAATACCTAACGATCTAGATGAAGAAGAGAAAACGATTGCACTCCCTTCTTCTCCTTCCCAACGTCTTCTTCTTCTCCATCTTCATCTTCTTCTTGATCTTACTCTCTTTCCATCTATACCGTCTCTCCCTATTGCCTATTTGTCTCTCCTTCACAAATTTCGAGGCGAAACGACCTACAGGAAAGGCGAAGAGAGATGCGGCTATTGTATTTACCCCACCGCCGCCAGCAGCAAAAATCGTCGGTCTCGGGAGTTTCAACAATGTTCCCCCCTTCCTCTCTCTGATTTTCTGCCCCGTCAGTTTTTCGTCTCTGCTTCTCTCGTCCCTCTTGATCTTTCTCTCTCTTTCCACCAGTGGCGGCCCGACGGCGGTCGATAGTTTGATCAAAATCAAATGATTTCCGCACAATGGTTATCTTTCTGTGTTGATCGAAGTATCAAAATGTGCCAATAAGAGAATAGACGGGATGGAGGAGGAGAAAGGGAGGAAAGAATGAAGATCATTTGAACGGAAATCAGATTGACAGTTGAACTTTTTGGTGATAGTGAATGGCGGAGCAAATTGAGAAAAAAAAGGTTTATGGCATTACTGAAAGTTTGGAAGGTGCTGAACTGGATGAGCTATGAACATCTCTAAATACAAAAAATCTGAAGATTTTTAACATTATTCTGATCTTCTAGAGATTCCTAATCTTTCTATATAAGTTTCATTCGAGCTGGGCTATTTCGAGCAGAGCCAGGCTCTCTTGAAAATTGTAAAAAGGGGTATGAGAACCTGAAAACCCATTAAATTCTGAATCGTTTCATAGCATTTTCATCGATTTCTGACCTTTGCTGGGCCTAGCTTCATTGCTCAAATCGCAAAATAACTCATTTTAGGGCATTTTTCGATAACTGTGTTAAGTTACGATTACTGGGATATCCGAGTTCAAGATTTTGAGAATGGCTGCAGAATCTGAAAATCCACAAAATTCTCAATCTTTGCATCTATTTTTCAACGAATTTTGACTACTGTAGGCGAAGCTACAGGACTTCGAATTTCGTTTTTTTTTCAAAACTTTCTATTCTCAATCTTTTCGTGTCCTTCTCATTGAATTTCACATATTTTAAGCTTCCTAATTCAAATTGGTTTCCTCGAAATTCTCTATCGATCTATATAATTTTCACCTCATTTGAAGCATTTTTAGCTGACTTAGTATCCAGGAACACTTCTGCAAAAAACAATAACCTGTCGATTCCAAAATTTCCACATTTTCCGTCCAAATCGTTACCATTCAAAAACGATTTAATGACATCTATAAAATGTACTTTTTTCTCCACCCCAACCTCTTCCTCTCCCCTCCTCTATACTCATTCTAAACAAATACAGCATTTTCAAAAAAAAAAAATGTCAAAAAAAAGAGGAAAAAGGAATCTCTGCACTTCCCCATGAAACTTTTCTGTGTGCCTTCTCCAGTCCTTTTTCGGAGCTCTCTCTTTCCGTAAAACCGGACAGCAGCTGACTCAAAATAGAAACAGCAGAGAAGTGTAAACACTATTTTCTGACTTTCCCTCTAGAATGGAAATTCGAAGGCAAATTTTTGGAACGGATGGCTTCTTCTTCTTCCCCAAAAGTTACTGAAGCCATTGGTGAAGACATCATGTGCTCTCCTTTACGTTCCTAGCGACGCCACCTGTGATTCGAAATCTTTCCCATTCCTCAGCTGAAGTGAGCCATGTGCTCCTGCTCCATCTCCTCTTTGCCTACTGCCACCTTCTTCTCCAAGATGCAATTGACAGTTTGGAAAAGAAGAAGGAGAAGAAATGTGTTTTTTCTTCTTCTTTCGTTTTTCTCTTTTTGCTCGAGGTCGTCGTCGACGCTCTCAACTTTCTCTCTCTCCCTCTCTCTCTCCCCCGTCCATCCACACTTTCATCATTCAACTTTCAACTATAGAGGGGGGGGGGGAAGAAAATTGAACTATTTTCCTATTCAAAAACCGTAATCCTTATAAATTGTACGCATCTTGACCTAGGAAGACTTGTCTTTGCCCGGTTGTGTTGCAACGTTTTTACCTCAAACAGTTCCTTCTATTCTTCTTCTTGTTTCCTTCTCTATTTCTCTCCAAATCTAATACTCTCTCTCTCCTTCTCTGTTTCTCTTTTCCTCTCTCCAAATCGTCTCCATCCATCCCTTCCGTACGGTATTTACCACACCACACACTCTCGCACACACATCGACACACACACGCAAAACGCTCACAAAAATTTTATAGAAAAGCGATTTTTTACCCCCTCCTCCGATTTCCTCTCTCTTTCCAGCAACAACGACGATTATTTTGTTGAAGGGAGGAAACATTTTATTATAAACCCCCTCCGGTTTTTTTCTGACAATTTTCAATTTTCAATCTCCTCACCCCGTTTCGACAATTTTTTGATACCCCCACGCTAAATCGGTTCAAATCTCTCTCGTTTTGGTGACGATTTGATAGGGATTTCGGTCGAAAAAAGTGGAATAAAAAGGGGACTAAAACGAGGAGGAGAACCAAAATTTCGGTTCGAAACGGAAATGATTTTAGGCGGTTTTGGGCTGAGTTGGCAGATAGTCTTTAGCGAAATTTATAGGATTTTTAGGGTCTTCAGAAACGTTGCTTCTGACAATTCTAGCCTAGATTTTACAAAAAATCAAAAATTTGTAGAGATTCTCAATTCGAGAATTCTCAGAATCAAAAAAATCCGAAAATTTCTGAATCTCCATCTGCTTTTCAACATTCTCTGACCATTTTTTGGTCTAATTTCGCTGCTTAAACCACAAAGGAACCCATTTTAGGCCATTTCTCTCTTCTAAAAAAATCATACCTTTCTAGAGTTTCAAACGAACTTCTGAATCTTTCCGTATAATTTTCAACGATTCCGGGCTATACTAGGAAGAGTTAAAGTTTGCAATTTTTGTAGGTTTCTGATTCTTTTCGTATATATTTTTTCACTGAATTCTTCATTTTTGAGCTTTCTGCCCTGAATTGATCTCCTTGAAATTATCTATCGATCTGTACAGTTTTCACCTCACTTGGATCATTTTCAGCTGAGTTAGACTCTTTTTCAATTTGAAGACTTCTAGTCAGAGTTCCATAGAGCGCGATAGCCTCCCAAGGTATTCCCAAAATCTCCCCTAGATTAGAGATTCCTATCATCCTGATCCTGCCTTTCGATTGCTACTATGTTTGATTTATTAGCCCCCCCCCCCCTTTCAACTCTCCAGCCATCCCCCCAGTTCACTAAATGTGCTCCCCCGTCTCCTCTTGTTGTAACAGATGTATTAACAAACTATGTGAACTGAACTGACACTCTCTTGAGCCATCAAAACCAATTTTATAGCACTAAATAGTTATCATCATGACCTTTTACTCTCATAAAAAAGGGTACGGGAGATGGTTGTAACGATATGTTGCACCCCTTTCTCTCAGAAGACGAAGGGGGTCCCTTCTTCTCTCCTCTCAATCATCATCAGCTCATCTTTTTGTCTCGTCCAGGGAGGCTATAGAGATGACAGAAGATAATACAGGTCGACGCGACATTTTTTCTCTTTTTTGCTGGTTTTCTATCAGTTTTTCTATCAGTTTTCTATCAGTTAGAATAGAACAAAAACGTTCTAGATACTTGCGAAAAGTGTCTTCTTCTTCTCCTCCTTTCCATTTAGTGATAACACACCGCCAGAATTTGTCTTTTCGATAAGAGTCTCTAGAATCTCTCGATTTGCCCTACTATCTCGGAATGTCATTAACTTGTGTGTCCGTCTACGGTATTATCAATCATTTTCTTCTTCTTCTTCTTGCATTTCGCCTTCTCTTTCTGTATATTCTTCTTTTCCATCTGAATTCGCCCCTTCGCCATCACCTGCCCTTCTCTCAGTTTCTCTGCGTCTCTCCTCTCTCCCACTCTCTCTCAGTGTCCCTGAAAATGTTGCCAGTTGCTCTCGGAGCCCTCCCGTGCTTCTTCTCTCTCTTCTTGTTCTTCTTCTCTATTCACTTTCCAAAGCATTTGGTGATAAATGAATGCTCTTTTCTTTTTGTTATTGCACTTCTTAATCTCTTCCCCACCAATACTACTACCCACTCTTTTTTAATCATATACTGTTTTTGTTTTCCATTTTTTAATATTCATTTTCTCTCATTTTCAGGTCGAGCCGGCAAACATGGAAAAGCAATCACATTCCTCACACCAGATGACTCGGCCGTCTATTACGACTTGAAGCAGGTAATTGGTTTTATGAACATGCTATAACCGAATTTTCCTTCTTTTTCTTCTCGGAAGTCCTTCTTCCACCACTTCACACATGTATTTTGGTGGAAAAGAGACTAATTTCCTCTTCTCTTTTACGCAGCCGTGGCGCCCAGCGGCGCCCAGTCCACTTGAGCTTTCTAGTTCTCCATCAAAAGGACGAAGAAAAAAAAAGAAGAATAAAGAAAAAAGAGTGGACTTTTGTGGGAAAAATTAGACTTCAAGATTCAATCAATTCCCTTTTCCAGGTTCTCCTCGAATCGCCCGTTTCGTCATGCCCACCGGAGCTCGCTAATCATGCGGCGGCGCAAGTCAAACCTGAAGGAAATTTGAAGAAACGACAATGATGAGCATCTGGAGGTTCTTCTGAAGATTTTGGATTGCTGTTTTTTTTTCTGTGTGAAAATCCTCTTCCCCTCCTGTTAATAAACACTTTTCCCCCTTTCCCCTCACCCCACCATTTTTTGGTTATTCGTTGCTTCTTGCACGATTTGAATATCTGTTGGATTGATTTTTGTTACTTTTCCTTCTTTTTTCTCATATTTTCCTTCTAATCATCATCTATTCCAGGTAGAAAAACCACGAAAACCGGTGAAGAACGAGGAAAAAATGGAAGTAGGAAACGGTGAGTTTTTTTTGTTTTCACTTTTTGTTTATGTTAGCCAAAAATTGAGTCATGATGAATGATTGAGAGAGAGAAAAAGCAAAAATAGAGTGTTGATAAACAAAAAATATAATTTTTCGTTTTTCAGAAGTCAAGATGGACGAAGGTGTTGGATGGCCATCGGATGCTTTCCGTAAGAACATCTGCAAGGTTCTGTAAGTTTTTCTAAACAATTTTTGAAAAATTTGAAGTTTTATCAAAGCAATGGTGCAATTCTGCAAAAAGTAAAAATTAACTAACAAAGGAAACTGAGATTTTCTGTCCTGCATCTTTTGAGAAGAACCAAGACTAAGATTATTTTGAAAACTGTCCAAAATAGAATCAAAATGTTACTGAAAACCGATTTCAGGACTTATTTTGAAATATTCTTAGAAGTAATTGTTCTTGATTATTTCGAAGCTATTTTAATACTCTCTAGCTAAATTTTCCAAATCTCAAAAACCTCTTCTGAATTCGATCCAGTTTTCAGTGATGCCGTCCTGGCCAGAAATCGCATCATGACACCAAATCTACCAGTCCCGGATCACGGATCAAGCATCGAGGAGTACATCTACTCGAAGGGCAAGACCAAGGAAGAGTACATGAAACTGATTCTCAACTCACTTCGCGCGCTCAGACCTGGAACTCAAGAAAGTCAGCTTCAGTTCAACGAAGACGGAACACGAATCATCGCCGAGGAGGAAGATTTCCCATCGCTCAACTTCCGCCAGGACATTATTCGTTCATTGTGAGTGATTTTTCCGTTGAATTCGATTCGAAAACGAGAAGAATTTCAGCGAGATGGTCTACGAGAAAGTTGGAATTCCACAACCACTGACACCACAAGAGGAAGAGCAAAAGTTGTTCGATGCCCACAAAACCAAAGACGAGTATATGCTAGGATTCATTGAGTTTCTGAACACTCTCCGTGCGCAACAGAAAGAAGCGATGGATGCTATTCGCGCAAAGAATCCACTTCCAGCAGTGGTTCCAACGCCCGCAGTTCTAGTTCGCCCTCCAATGGTTCTGAAGCCGATTCCAGGATGTGACGATCCGATGCCTTCATCTCCATCTCCACCTGCGCCGACTCCAATACCAATGTCGCATTTGGAGGCTCGCAGAAGCATGTTCAAACGCTTCGTCAACTTGTTCTCAACCTGCGTTCGCAAGAATCCAAAGGGCTCGGAGGACAAGAATAAGAAGAAGAAGTAGACGCCGATTCGAAACCACTCCCAAAAAAACAACCGTTCCGATTATAATGCATTCCACCCCCGTTTTTATTTAACGAGTCCCAGTGATAATAATATAAAACAGATCTGGTTAGTATTCTTAATAATATTAATATCTTGCAACAAAACTCACCAATCTGTGATAATAATGCATAATAATAAAGTTCTATTTCATGTTATTTAATTATTATTCATTGATTTTTGTACTCCATACGTTACTCCAGAACGTTCTCAATATCTTATCTATTTTTGTGTACTGTTTTATTGATTTTCATACAACGTTGACCCTTTCCTTGTACATTCACTTTGCAGGATAATTTGGGGAACGAATCGACAGTGTTACTGTGCCGTCTCGAAACTTTTGGAGAGAGGACGGCTCGTCAGTTTTTGGCGATAAAAGGTGAACACTTGTTGTACTACACAATAGATAGACTCGTCTCTTTCTCTCTGTTTGTGATGCATATTGTATGCATATATATCGACAAAAGGCAGAAAAGAACCAAAATCAATTCCTCCCTTCTTTTTGCAGAAATCGACACAATCCATATTTTTTGTATTTGCTGATCGTTGTTGAGAACGACACCCAACCGCCGCCACGTTGACGTCGTCGGTCGTAGACTCGCTTGGAAAAGCACCCTTTCAGAAGCAAGAGCAGAGCAGGAAGATGAGCGAAGAGGACTGGCCTTCGCCCAAATTCCGTGAGCATGTAATTCAAAGACTGTGAGTTTTCTTCTGAAATCTTCTTCAATTTCATATGTCTTTTTAGTGAGCCCGAGCTGGCGAGGAATCGACAAAATGCTCCGAACCTGCCCGTACCCGGTGATGCGCGGCAAGTAGAAGAATATGTATTTGCCAAGTGCATGTCCAAAGATGAATACATGAGGACGATTGCGAAGGTGATAAATGCGATCAACTGTAATAGCAAATCAGCCGCCGTCCCTTCCGTCCTCAACCCGTCACAATTCCACAGTCCACCATGTACGACAGCAGGTAGCTAGTGCTTCTTCTATCTAGAGATAGACTTTGATTGTATCAATCTCAATTCAAATTTCTTTTCAGTTCTTGGTGGTGGAACAACTCCTACTCTCGGCTCAACACCTGGCTACCGAGCTCCTGTGCCTCCGGATCCTCAGCCAACATCTGCACAGGCTAGAAATCCACCCGTGACCGCTGCAACTACTCAAGCATCAACTACACCTTCTTCTCAAAGTGCATCGGTAACTGGAACCGTATCCGCATCTGCTGCAGTTGCCGCGGCTGTTGCTGCATTCCCATCTCCTGATGCGGCGACACTTCGTGCCCCAGGAAGTCAAACTACACCAGGAGCTCCTCCAACGGGAAATGCTCAATCTACAACTCCAAATCCACCTTTCCCCAATGGAAACGGAGCGCCAACATCTGCTCCAGCTCCGATGAATGGATCAGGAGGACCCGCAATGGGACAGCCACCTCCACAAATGGCTGCTCCGAATATGGGAATGGGAGGACCTCCTGGAGGATATGGAGGATACGGAATGATGAATGGACCGCCTGGAGGAGGAGGACCACCGATGGGAGGCAACCCGTACGGTCAACAGATGAAGAAAGAGGTAATTGATAACAGAATTGAAAACAAACAACGTGAATTCTTCTCTTTTACAGATGGATCAATCTCGTGGGCCGTGGGATCCTCAAGGTCACATGTACCAACAACCGCAGTGGGGAGGAATGCCGCCACAGCAAGGACACGGCTATCCAAACCGGCCGATGAATGGGCAACAGACGACGCCAACGGGAACTTCATCGGTTCTAGAGTCACTCATCAATCAGCCACAGCAATATCCGGGACATCACAATCAAATGGTTCCGCCAGGTTCGGACAGGAATCCAGCGCGTCCGGGAGGTCCAGGAGTTCCAGGAGGACAAGGTGTTCCTCAGCGTCCCGGGTCGATGCCTGTAAGCCAAGGAGTGATGACTATCGAAGATCAGAATGTATACCAGATGAAGTTAAGGAATATGAGGGGCTCTGTTGAAAGTTTGAGGACAAGATCAAGACAGTGTAGGCAAGAAGGAAACCATGAAGCCGCGCACAAGTTGGAAGTTATGTTGAGTGTTCTAGAAGGAAGGAGGGTTGTGAGTCTGGAGTATTTGAATCATTTGGAGACGTGGATAGCGAGAAAACAAGATTTCCTGAATATCAACCAAATGGGAGGAAATCCAAATCATATGGGAATGAATGATCCGGTGATGAATGGAGATCACGGAATGATGGGAAATGGGCAAGTACACAATCCATACGGACATCCTGGATATAATCAATACATGGGCGCTCCACCACCACACCATATGCAGATGCATCAACCACAAATGTGGCAGCAACAGCAACAACGAATGATGTCTCACGAACAGATGATGATGGGAGCCGGTGGTGGTCCGATGCACGGAATGTACAGAGGAGATATGGGACATGAGATGTCGTCTCCAGTCAACAATCATCGACACGCGCCCTATCAGAATCCGGCGATGAGAAACAACATGAGAGCAATGCCGAATGGTGGAGGACCGGGACCGATTGGAAGAGATCGGAATTCGATGAGTGGGTCAATGTCCGGACCAGGATCTGGAGGACCTATGAATCCCATGGGAACGCCTGGAGGAAAAATGGGAACGCCCGGATCCATTGGAGGATTATCAAGTTTGGATGATTTCGGATATGACGATTTCCTTCCGAATCCAATCGACGCTCTTCAACCGACATTACACGTTGGAAACCCATCGAACCAGATGGGAGGAGGACCCCCAGGACCCCGAGCCAATTTGAACGACGTCGCGAGGAAAGAGTTGGCTGCGATGGAGCAAAGATTCGAAATTGAGCCGAATCATCAGAGGCACGACGCCAATCACATCGTGGTCTTGTGCAAAATCCGAAATCAACCCGTGCCGCCTCTTCGATTAGTGGTGCCTATCACTTATCCATCTGGAAATGTGACGGTGGATCGGGCGGCGATTGATCTGGATGCGTATCTCTACGACGATCTTCAGAATATGGTACACGAGAGGTTATCAAGGCCCGGGCTCTCAACGCTGTCAGATTTTTTGAACGCATGGGTAAGCTTTTTCTTCTTTTTCAAACGAGGATGAAATTTGTATTGCTTCAAAATACGCAAAAAAATGTGTGTAGATTTGAAAAATCAAAAAGAAAAACCTCAGAAAACGTTCCAAACCTTTCGAAAAGCCTTTTTTCTTGCCAGAACTTGTATCAGGCTACCGTGGCCTAAATCTAAAGTTTTCTCTTCCAGTTGGACTCGGCCATTTTTAGCAAGAAAAAACTATTCGAAAAGCGGTCTGAAATGGCCGGTGGCCGAGGCCGATGGAAGAAAAAACTTCAGAGCTCGGCCACGGCCGCCTGAGATTAGTTCTGAACAAAATTGCCTTTTCAAAGCGGTTTTTCGGTGGCTTAGAAAGATTTCTAGGTTTTTTCATCGTGATATTTGGAATCAGCACACATTTCAACATAGTTTGAAGCAATACAAATTTTTGGTCGGACACCTCTTTAACTTATAAAAACCAGTTTAAAAACTATCCAAAATTTTCAGGAAGAACAAGTGAATCAGTTCATGCAGCAGAACCAGTCGAACGGTGGAATGGATCCATCATTTGGCGTTGGCAACGATTTCTTCTACGACAATCTTAACTTGTGAGTTAGGTAGTGCTTTCAGTTTCACCCCCTTTTTTCTCTGTCCTGCATGCACTTTCTTCGCTATCCACCTGTCAATTAGTTTTGTTTGATTTTTTGAGTTCAAAAAGTTTTGGAAATTTCTGAAAATCCTCTCCTAAATAGACTGGATTCCTCAATTTTGATCCAAATTCCTCCTATGTTTCCCTGCTATTTCTTGAATCTTTTGGCATTGAAAATAACAAAAAAAGGTTTAAAAAACCGAAGAAAGAAGTAGATTTGCAAAATCCCAGCGAAAAATCTCTGAAATTGGTCTAAAACTCTGAAAAAAAGCTTCAAATTTGCCTCAAATGTCCGTGGCCGAGATTCACAAAAATGGGCGGAGTCTAAGTAGGCTCCTCCCCTTTTTTGAGAATCTTGGCCTGGACCATCTGAAGCAACGTTGGTGCTCATTTTCGAAGGTTTAAGACCATTTTTTAGCCTGTTTTGAGTATATACTTCTTCAAACTTATATTCCAATTGACGTAGTGTGGTTGTGATGTGTCCCCCTTTTGAATTCCAAATAATCAACTCTCTCAAAGTTCCAGATCAAACGCCTTCTAAATTCGATGCCATCGTCTCCACTCCACATTCATCACAATATCCAAATTCTGCCCAAAAAATTTCTGCACGCCCCAAAACTTGTACAAATCCCAAGTGCCAGAATTCTGTTGTTCTCCTCAATTGTTGATCATCGCCAGACCCTCCTCTCTCCACCCACAGCTTGCCGTTGCATATCAGTTTTTCTCTTTCCTTTCCCTCTCAAAATCTGTGTTTCTATGTGTAACCTAGTCCGTTTTTCGCCCCGCCCCCTTCTCCCCACTCCTCATGAATGTTACGGTTACAGTTTTTCTTCTTCTCCACACACAAAAGACAACTTTTTCCCTCCTCAAAAACTTGCGCGTAGCTCTCCTCCCTCTCTGCATGTTATCGTTTAGCCATTTTGTTGTTTTTCTTCCTCTTATAATGTGATAATAGAAATCTCGAGCCCCCCTTTTTTTCATCACTCCAACACTTGCTCATTGTGCTCCTACCGTAATAGATGATTCATCAGTACTAGACTGGAATCCACGTGGTCCCCAATGAGCAAGTGTTTCGGAGCCGCCCGGGTTCTAGATCCTTCTCCCCTTCTCAAAAATCCGATCCATCTTCAAAACGTGTCGTTCCCCCCAATTTATTTTTTCTGAGATTCCCCCCTCCTCATTCAGAATACCTCAATCGCCCTCCCGTTCCTTCTGTGAAAATCAGTACTCCCAATAAGCCCCGCCCCCTATTATACGATTAAAAGAGTTTAGTGATTTTATTGTTCTAGAACACTTTGCTGAATAGGCTTTTCGAAAAAACGCGTTCACACCACTTTTTGAAATCAGGGATTGTTTTTTTCTTATTAATTTTTATATATCTATTTTTAATTCCACTCTCTTTTTGTAAAGTCTTTAGAATTTGGTTAGTTTTTCTCGCCCTCGCCCCTCTCTCCTCGTTTCGAATCTGTGATCCGATCTTTTTGTCTGCAAAGTATGTTCTCTTCTCGCCCCTTTTCCCCCCTAAGAAAATCCAAATTTATCCTTGTTATTATATTTGTTTTTCCCCTTTTTTCTCACTATCCCACCTGTGTACATTTTTTTGCACCATCTCTCTACATGTAGTACGGATTATAATCGAATCTCAATGTTTTCAATGAGAAAAGGAAATGTTCAGATTCCATTACAATCTTTACTCTCTTCTTCTCTCTTTTCGAATTGTCTCTTTTATCCTGAATATCCTTATTTTTATTTTCTTTTCGTCATTCATAAAACATGAAAACCAAAGAAAAAGTTGGGTTAAAAGTTACAAAAGAACAAGGGAAAAAATGTGATATGAAATATCAGTGAAAAGAATGGAAGTTTTTTGTTGAGAAGAGAATGAATGAATGGGTGGGAAACGAATGAAAAGTGAGAACGACCCGGTTTTTCAGCGACATTGAAAGCAAAGAGCGAAGAATGCACCTGCCACGAATCCGATTCCTGCGATGCTGGCGGGACTGAAAATTTGAGAAATTGGAAAAAATTTGAGAATTGAACAATTGAGAGTATCCCACTTTAGAACTATCCCGAAATAGAACTGTGACAAAATAGAACTACTGGAAACTGCACTGAATGTCATTATACCGTTTAAAGAACATTTTAGTAGGACTGTTTTTTGTAGAACTACTAAAATTTTCTCTAAACGATATAACGATATATTCAGTGCAGTTTCCAGTAGTTTTATTTTGGCACAGTTCTATTTCGGGAGAGTTCTAAACTGGAGTACCATCCGAAAAACTCACTAGACCCAATATCGAAGACGATAGCAACACTCGTTATCACAGCATGTTCCATACGAGAAGAAGGTGTCCAATTCGGGATCGGCGCATCTGAAATAAAGAGAAAAATTAGAATTTCGGGTAACGGGATTCAGGAGTTTTCTGCTAGGTTGTCAAAGTTTTTTTGTGGCGATATTAACCGAGACACATCAAATTCCAGCCGGAAATCCAAAATATTCTAGATGCTTCTCGGTTTTTTTGTGCGTCTTGAAGGATTCGAAGTTTTTTCAGGTCGCCAGAAAGTAAGAAAGTAAGATTTTAAGAAGTTCCTAGAATCCTAGAATATGCATTAGTTCGAGATTCTCCAAAACTTTGGTGTCCAGAATGTCAACACTGGATTTCTTCGAAATAAAATTTCTCATGTTCTCGCCGTTCCTAAGTTGTCAACTTGAGGATTTCGAGGTTTTCTGTTGGAGTATACAGTTTTTCCGAATCTCCAAGTTTCGAATTCTCAGAATATTCGAGAATGATGCAATCGACCAACTCAGAATTCTAGATGGCTGAAACTTGGATTTGAAAGTGTTCTAAACTTCAGAAATACCACAAATTTTGGAGTTCAAAATCGAAACTTTCAGTCTCGAAAATAACGGAATTTGAGATCAGAATTTTTTCCTATTTTCGGTACTATGAATTTTCATGATTCTACGTTTGGAGATATGGATGCTGAATTTTTTCCGTGTGGAGGTGGTATTCTAATTTACATCCCAAATCTTTAATCTCTTACAGATTACTCAAATTTCGAATATTCGTTTTTGACTTTTGAATTGTAAATCCACTAGTTCCTAAAAAATCTGGTTCCTAATTATCCATTTTATGATATTCCAATCTAAGAATTTTAGAGCAAGACACCATTTTAAGGCAAAACACCATGGCCCCAATTGTATAATCGGAATTCAAACTCTAGAGGTTTTTCTTTGAATTTCTAGTCTTTTCCAACTTCTATTTGCCGTCTGATTTGCAGTCTGATAGTGAGTTCTGAGTCCGAAATTCTTAGCTCTATAGATCCTTCTCCCCTCAAGTTTCCTCAAAACTAGTTCCATTTTTTCAAACAGAGCGCCCCCCCCCCCCCCGGGTGGGTGATCCCAGCCTCTCCTCCAATCTTTCCTCCAATTCCTAAAAATTATTTCTCATTTATCAACTCTTTTTTCCGATTTCCTATACCCTCTTTCCCATTTTTTCTCCATTCCAGTCAATCATCACCGTACTTCTTTTTCCCATTTCCCATGCCCCCATCAACACATTTTTCTTCTCTTTCATTTTTTCATGCATTCTTCTTCTTCCTCCTCATCTTATCCATTTCAGAGTCTTATCCATTCTCCAGGGAGCCAGATCTTCTCTTTTTCTTTTTTCCTAAATTACCCTCCATTTTTTGGCGCCTTCCGGAGGAGAAGGCCTCAAGAAGAAATGGAATTTGAGAAAAAAAACTGACTCTCCTTTTTCGAAAAGTGAGAAGAAACGAGTTCTCAGTGTCTGAATATGTCCCAAATTGGGAAAAGAGAGAGAGCGATGGAATTTGAATATTTCTGGACGCCCCAACCCCTTTTTAGGGTCCCCCTTTTTGGGTCGGAGTCTCTCTCGGAGCCCCCCCCCCCCCCCATGGGCCGAAAATTTGATTTGCAGGACGATTCGAGGTGATGATGGAAGGGAAGAAGGAAAAGAAGAGAGCCAATCACATATGGGAGAATTTTGAAACGGAAGGGGAAGTCGAAATGATGTTATTATTATTATTGGTGATGGTCAACAAAATATAGAGAAGAGAGAGAGAGAGAGTACGAATCAGTGAACTTGGGAGGAGAAAGAAAATATATTTTGGAGTTTTTCGAATTCAGTATTTCAGATTCAGCAGACGTTCAGAAAAAGTGGAACTTTTAGAAATGAGGGATTAAAAATCTAGCAAATTATTAAAATATTGGTTCCAGATTTCTTCGGAAGGTTGCAGACCAGAATTTTGAAAGTATCATAAATGGAGAACTATGGGTTCTGAAAATCTGGAAGTTTAGGATTCTGAGATTTCGAGATATTGATGTTCAGAAGTTCCGTGATATCGGAGAAATGAAGATCTGTGATTTTGGGTTTTAGAGGTTTTGAAATTAGAAAACTTTGAAATTCTGTGTGTCTGGTTGTTAGGAATCTGAATTTAAAGACCAGGATTCAAGTGTTGCATACTTCTTACGGGCCGGGCCGGGCCGGGCCGATGAAGGAATTTCTACCGGCCCGGCCCGGCCCGGTTTTTTGGGGTCAAATTTTCAAAGTATCGATTTTTGATTTTTGAGCAAAAAAAATCTAAATTTTCAAAAAAAAATTTCGAATTTTTGAAATCGGGCCAAGAAAATGTTTGCCTGGCCGGGCCGGGCCGGGCAGGCAAATCACAAGTATGAAGTGTTGCACCGCAAATAACCTGGATTTCCGATCTTGGACAATTTAGAGGAAACACCATTAAAAACAGTTTTAATATTCAGAATCTAAGGATCATTACTGAGTCTCATACTAAAATTGGAAGAAATGGTTTTAGAATGAAGATAGCAACATTTGTGTTCATAAAAATTTCGAAGGTTGATCCAAATCTTAAGTTCCAGTTTGTGGGCCTGAAACTATAAAATCCCTCCACATCTCCAGAATTACAAGCTAGGGATCTGATGCATTTCCAACAGAACAGTCTACAGTACTTCTCTCCTCTTCCGATTCCCTTCCGAACCCTTCCGATTCCCCCAAACCGACTTCATCCATCTCCAGATCCCGCTATAATTTTCTTGACATATTCCTGTTCTTCTTCGCTGTTCCTTTTCTCTCCCCTCAACAATTTTTCTCCGAAAACCTTTTGGTCCTTCCTCCCCCCCCCCCCCCCCCTCTCGAAAGTGTTTCCTGATGGAAGCCACGCATCGAAAACATTCGTACCTTCTTCTAAACGCTCGTTCCCCCCCTCTACTTTTTAGTGTCTTTCGACGCAAGGGGGTAGATCAAAAAACAAAATAATTGAGAGAAGAGGGGACACGACGAAAACACGAATGATACAGAATATTTAGCTGTTTTACTCAGGGAATGTTGCATATATGAGCAGATGGATAAGGAAATGTGCCATTAGAAGATGGGGAAAGACTAATGAATAGCAGGGAGATCGAACCTGTAACCTCTGGATTTAAAGTCGGGCGCGCAACCACCTGCGCCACAAGAGTCAAGAGCTTTGACGGTCAGAAACCCCTCGCTAGATAGAGCTGGAACCCAAGAAAACAGAGAATGAATGTTGCATATTCAAGGATTCACTCTCTTCGAGGAATGTGTCATTTACACACATAAATCAGCAGCGGTGAATCTGTATAACAAGGCTAATCTCCCTATTCTTCCTTCCCTTTTCCTCCCCCTACTTCTCCTTCTCCTCCTCCTTCTAAAAACGAAAACGAAGAGCTCCTTTTGCTCGATTTTCCAATTAATTGGGAGCCGTGATGAAAGATGAGCAGGAGGGCGAGAAGAAGCAACAGAAGCCACAACGTCTTCTGAATGAAAAAGAAGAAGAAGAAGGATTAACTCGGAAAAATGAGAGGAGAGCCACCCACACGGGAGACAGGCGGGGATACAACACCCCGACGTTTCACTCTCCCAGATTGAAAAAATAAACGAAACCCATTTCGATTCCATCAAGGAGATGGGACACGATGGCAAAGGTCAGGAGATCTGAGGAGAAGGATGAGATTTTTTTTAATTTTGGGAGAAGCTTAAACGGACTTGGGAAAGTTGAGAGCAAGAAAATTCAGAATCCATTTTAGCGATATTCCCCAAGGGGAAACGCGCTCCATCGCAATTTGGCTGAAATTTGAATTTTCAGCTTTCCCGCCGTTTTGAAAACAGCGAAACATGTTTCGTTGGGTGAAAAACAGAACCCTTGATTCCGAAAGAGTTTCAAATGTGCTCCAATGCAATTTCTCAAATCCAGTGCGATAGAGCAGATATTCGCCAGTCTATATCATCAGAGTGATTGATGTATAGACCGCGCTCCATTGGACTTTCTGGACGATACAGCTGATAAGACAGGGTTATTGAAATCACGGACATTTAAAAAAGGAAGTTTTAGTGCGATAGGGCGCGATTGCTGACCCAAAAAATGTACAATGCAAGTCTACTCTAGCTGTCGATCATTACGATAGAGCGTGTTTGCTACTATCTAAATTCGCTCTATCGGATGCTGTAATCATGCTCCATTGAGAAGCCTTGTTTCCAGAATATAACTCTCAATAGAGCACATTTTGATTGCCCTAGAAGATTAATCCCCCTCAAGGTCAAAATCATTGAAAATTCAAATTCAATGTTCATTGGAGCGTAGTTGCCATATATGTCACCAATCCATTTCACTTCACTTTTATTGTTTCTTTATTCTTTTGAAATCTAGATTGTCGAAAAGTTTCCACTTCACCAAATTCCATGGCCAATTTGTTGTTTGTTATATGTCTATCTATACAGGATCATTCATCAAAACATCATTCGAGCAGATCTTCTCGAATTGCGAGAAAGAGAGAAAAAGATAGAGAGAGAGACTCCATTTTAATGCATAATAGATGGTTTTACGAATAGCGAAAATAGCAGGGAGCATCATCAAAATAAAAGGAGAGAGCATCGTAAATTTTGCTATCATTTGGACACTAGTGACCCTCTCAATTTGTCATTTACACGTGGAAATGCTGGTCATCTGGTGAACTTTGAATTAGGGAGATGACCCGTCAATTATCATTAGTTTATTGAATTCAGAAGGTCTCGCCAAATCAGAAGATTCAAAAGAAAAAATGAGGATTTTGTTCTCTTCAAAATAGAGAGATGAGAGCAAATTAGAAGCGAAAGAAGTGCATCTAGTGCTAAGGAAAAGAAAGATTAGGTTTCCAATTATTTCAGAAGAAACGGAAAGAATAGGTTCCGGTGAAGAAGGGAAAGAGGCGAGGGGAAGATGTTGCTTTTTGTGCGTCATCAGGATTTTTGTGATACTTTTAGAAAGAAGAAGAAGAAAGCTCTTTGCAAGATGAAAGATCGAAAGTGTCGGGTGGTCCATCAGCAAGATGGCCTAGAAACAGTTAAGGGATTTCTAGGCCACCTAGTCGGGGAGAAATTAAAAACTGAACTAATTTTTGGATTTCAGAATCTTGAGCTCAAAATCCAGCAAGATCAAATTTAATATGCGAATTGCTCTATATTTGCTTTTTACTATTGATACACTCGCCCAAAAGCCACTTGGCGTCAAATATGATGCCAGGTCCGCAATTATAAATTACTAACACACTGGCACAAATATACATACTCTTCAATAAAAAAGAATTGCTCTCCACCTGATTTGAGTTCAAATGTTGCAATCTCGCTCTATGGCAACTGTCCGAAACGAAATTTGTCGATAGAGCGCGTTTGGCAAGTGATCTACCTGGTTTCATATACTAGATTGTAAGTGTGCTCTATAGAAAGTCTAAAAAAAACCGTACTAAAAAGGTTTATTGAGCCCTAGAGCTCATTGATCAGCACAATATGATCGATTCCAGCGCAGGTTTCCATTTTTTGATCTACCAGGGATTATCAATGGAGCACGTTTCCTTTCCAGTCCAGTGCAACCTTTGTCCTCTCTTTTTGATCTACCAAAGCTTCTAGACATATGTGTTTTCTAACCTAATTTTCCCGATTTCCACCCACATTTCTATACATTCTTTGTGTCGAGAAACGTCTTCCTCATCCAACAAGAAGATGTCTTCGGAATCCGAAGATTGAGTAAAAAAGGAAAGAAAAAACCGACTCACGTGTCCGGATAGCATGTTTCTGTCACAATGGAGCCGACGGCGGCAGTGACGAAAAATATCACTAGGAGAAGGTATGGACGGAGCATTCACTCAACATGGAGCAATGCCACGTGGCGGCAAGAAGACACTGGAAATTCAGAAGACGTCAAAGGTAATATCAGAAGATGTGGGGAAATTTCAAAACGGGAAAGCAAAGAAATGAGAAAATCTCTGGGGCGGGGTTAATCAGGGGAAGCGGGAGGAGGAAGAGCAAAACGAGAAAAAGAGGACGACGAGAATATAGGCCACGCCCACTTTTTTCTTCTGGAGCACACGGGGGGGGGGGGGGACAGAAAACGAGGAAAAGAAGGAAAAGAGGGAGGTGGAAAACCCTCCGAAATTGGATTGTTTTGATGAGAAAAAATGGGAAAAAGTAGGGGGCAAAGGTATGGTCTGAAAAATTGGAGAAAATTTTGGATAAACTGACTTCAGAAGACAATATAATGTTTATGTTTTGAAGTGGAGAGGGGGGAAAAAGAGCAATTTGTTGAATGTTGAACAGATGTGAATTGAAGGAAAAAAGGGAGAAGGGGGGAGGGGGAAGTGGGCGGAGCCTAGTAGTCTAGGTCCCATTTAATTTCAAAACGATATGACTGAATATGACATTTAGGATTTAGAAATTGAAGGAAAGGGAGGGGGGGGGGAAAGAGCAGTCAGAAGGGATTTATGTCAGAAACAGGAGGATAATCGAAGGTGATGGGAAAGTGGAGTAGAAGATGTGGAGATTTTGAAGGATTCTGAGGTTTAGTGCAAACTTCCAAAATTCACATTTTTTAGGTGATGAATTGGAATGTCTTGCATCGTTTTGAAACAAGATTTTTCAGCTTATTTTCAATAAAAAATACGATGTTACAGGTTTGAAATTTAATTTTTGAAAAGAGGGAACATTTTGAATCAGCACTGGCTGAGATAAAACTGCTCAAAGTTTGTGATTATTTCGCTATTAGACTTTCCCCCAAAAACATTTTTTCTGGGCCAGAAAACGATTCATTGTTTCAGGGGAAGTTCCTAATTTCCTATGGTGTTTAAAATAAAGTGATGTCTTGTTCTCTTGTTCTGGATTGGAAACAGATGTCATTTTTCAAAACGTCGTAGCTTTAAAATTTACGACAATTCATTAGTAGAAGTAGAAACACATTTTCAGCAATTTTCAGAATCATATGTCGAGATTCTGAAAACCTTCAAAACCAGAAAAATGAAAGAATCAAGTCAAAGTTAGTGAGTTCCCAGTTATTTTCTCGTCTTCTTCTAAAATACACCCACTCCCTCCAAATGTCTCTATTTCCCTTTTCCATGTCTCCATAAATAATAGGTTCCACATTTTCTCGAGTCTCGCCTTTTTTTTGAGAGAGTAGAAAATGACATAGAACATCCCCCAGACTACCAAAAAAAAAAAAACGAAAGAGAACAGCTTGTTTTTGGAATGTCAAATGAGCCATAAGAGCTTGGAGGGAAACCATGGAGAACTCTGGCGGGAATTTGAATAACATATTTTTTGTGGATTTGAATTTTTGTGACTTGTCGATCCGGCTAATGAAATTTGAAGACTTCTTTTTCCAAAATTTATATATTTCTTAAATATATAAATTATTAGCGATATTCCCAAAGGGGAAATGCGCTCCATCTCCAATTCGGCTGAAATTTGAATTTTCAGTTTTCCCACCGTTTTGGAAACAGCGAAACATGTTTTGGTGGGTGCGTGGACTCCTCGTGGACAATTCGACTGCTGCCCGAGTTGTCCACGAGGAGTCCACGCACTCACCGAAACATGTTTCGCTGTTCCAAAACGGCGGGAAAACTGAAAATTCAAATTTCAGCCAAGTTGGCGATGGAGCGCGTTTCCCCTTGCGGAATATCGCTAATAAATATAACTAAAAACATCGACGTTAGCTCAAAAAATTGATTCCAAAAACCCGGACCAGGCCGGTAGAAGATCCTCTAACGGTCTGGCCCGGTCAATAAAAATGGGAATCTGAAAATTTTCTATCGGAATATGGGAAGATGTTGGAAAATGGTTGATAATCTTAAGACTAATTTTTTAGAATCTCTCATCCTTAAGATTCAGAATCTCTTGAATCCCAACCCCTCCATATATCAAAGAAACCGACAATTGAGGGCACCACTAGTCTCCAAATAATCACAATGACACCATTAGGAATTCCCGAAGATTCAGAATACTTTTTTTCCGGGGAGAAAAGAAAAAACGGAGGGAAGGGTCAATATGATTTATTGAAGAACATGAAGACGTTGACGATGCACAAGAAGAAAATCCCTCGTTTTTATCGTTTCTTTTCATTTTTAGGGAAACGCAAAAAAAAACAAAAATATAGGTGCTTCTTGAATCGAAGAAGAAAAAGAGGGTATAAAAAGTCAAGAGAGCAAGAAAACATGTTTTTTCTCCTGAATATTTGGAAGCTAATAAACTGGGAAGGTTTTTTTGTTGGAGGAAGAAATCGAGCGGAAAGTTTTAGGAGAGAGAAATGGTGATGTCATTGGAATTATTGGAAGAAAGAATAAAAAAGAATAATGGAAAGGTTAAGGTGAGTGGAATTCTGATTTGGAAGGGGTTTGAGGGGTTCTAACAAGGAGGTTACTTAAGGTGTCGAGTTGAACTTTTTCTAGGAATGGGACCATAGACTATATGGACCGCGATGATTCAGAATCTGCAATAAAAACTGTCGAAATGTTCACGTAACTCGAGTTATCAGCCATCAAAGCCTCAGCCAGTACTAATTTTCCTGATTTTTGACAACTCATATTTTAGCTCCCAGTCACTTCTAGAAGGTCTAGTTTTTTGTTTTAAGCTTAGAATAAAGCATGCAATTAGATAGTATAGGTTTCAAAAACTAGTTTAGACAAAGAATAGGAGAGCTGCGATCTCTACATGTTCCAATTGGACAATGTTTAGTTATTTTCATAATTTGATTGCAAGCATCATTCTGAGTTTAAAACAAAAAACTAGACCTTCAAAAAGTGCCTGGGAGCTAAGATATGAGTCGTCAAAAATCAGCAAAATTAGTACTGGCTGAGACTTTGATGGCTGATAACTCGAGTCATATGAACATTTTCCCAATTTTTATTGAATATTCTGAATCCTCACGGTCAATATAGTCTATGATCCGATTTCTAGAAAAAGTTCAACTCGACACCTCAAGTAATCCCCTTGTAAGAAGAAGGTATCTTAAGTTTGGATATACTGTTGATCTTGAAAATGAATTTTGAGGTTTACGACGCCTACAGATTCTCTTGTCAGGAGAATCTGAAACTGAGTAAAAGCAACAACCTAGAAGTTTGTAATTGGAAAGATTCAGAAGTTTTGAAAATATAAGATTTTAAGGGTTCATGATATCCGTGTTGCCGTTTTTGACGAATTCAAGATACCGCGATTCTGAATCCAAACTTGAATCCAAAATACAAATGTTCCGCAAAACTAGAGTGTTCAACTATTCTGTGGCTTATGGATTACTTTATTTGAAAATTATTTGAAAGCTTGGGATTCGTAAATCGAGGCAAATTACCAGATTTCAAAGTTTAAAGTTTCGAAGATATCAGAAAATTTCAAACTTTTGATTTTCCGAGATTCTGAAAGTTATTAGTTAACAAGCAGACGATTTTTAAAAGAATTCTGGGAGCCAGAACTCAGAGATTCTAGATTAAAAACGATGAGACTCTGGAGAAATTTTGAGATTCTTACAAAATATTTCCACAGCTCAAAAATCCTAAAACTCCGAAAGTTCAAAACTTTTGTCCTTTCCCAAAATCAAGGTTTTCCAGTGCAAAACGTCAAGTATCGAAAAAAATATAGAGAAAAAGCGAGGAGGAAAGTACTTGAGGAGCACACTAGACGAGCCACTTTTGAATATAATTTTGGAATTTTTTTCGAATTTCGACAAAGAAACGAAAAGAAAACACATAAGAGAAGGAAGAAATCGAGTAGAAGTCGTTGAGATTCAGAAGTCAGAAGAGGACAAAAAACCCATAAAACTGTGCAACATTTTTGGTCCCAAAAAATAGAGAAAGAGGGAGAGAGAGTGGACAATAAAAATGATAGTGTCACCCATTTTTGTCGCAGAGAAAAAAGTGAAGAGAGGAGGGAAGAGAGAGGAAAGAATGATTCTCGAGGGACATAATTTTGAATACGAAAACGGAAAAAAGACCCGAGGATTTGTCACCAATGCGAGGAAAAGAGACCGCTGAGCAAAGAATTTTTATTCGAAAAAAATGGAACAATTCTGATTTTTGAGGTGATAAGGATGATTGCAATGAAGATGTTTCATTTTTCTGGGTTTTTCTTTAAACGTCGAGTGTGAAAACTCATTTTCATTTCTCGTCTAGCTGAAGGTGATACACTTAGAATTTTAGAATAAAAAATTTCGAATTTGAAATGAGAATGACGAATTCAGAATTCCAGTAACCAAAATAGCAGAAAACATACGAGTTTTCTGAAACAAATCGCTTATTGAAGTTATCAAGTTTTGGCCAGATTGAGCTATCCCCAAAGAATAGATTCCATATACCCCACTCGGACGCTTAAGGCTCTCTGGCTCTCTAATATCTCGGCGCTCCTACCGTAATATTAGCGATATTTGGCGTGGTTCCCTGCGCTCCATTGCGAACATGGTTTCTGAAACTCGCGCGCATAATTTTGAACTGAAGAGATCAAAATTTTACAAAATTTTTTTTCTCAATTTCGCCATTGTAATACTGAAGTACTGAAAAGTAGCGCGCGATCGTCATGTTGTCAGCGGAGCGCAGGGAACCAGCCGAAATATCGCTAATACTATCTGAAAGCTTCTTTTCCTCATCCCCCTGAACTAAAAGTTGGACTCAGAGCCATTTATAGGTACCCTAAGGAGCCCTGACGGTCCGATGAAGTTATATGGAATACCGAAGGTCATATATCTGATAAGAACTTAGTGGAAGTTCGAAGCAGTAAGTCCAGTATTAGAAGGGGTCCAGAGTCTAAATATAGGAATATAAGTCTATTTCAACAGAGGAATAAGTTGTCCCAAAGTCCAGTGTGATGGGGGAAACGGTAGTTTTCACGAAAAGAGGAGGCACAAAGAGTTCTTTGGGTCCGACGTACTAGAAGTATATAGATCATAAATCTGATATGAAGGAGGAGGTATTGAGAATAAGAGAAAAAAGGTACAGTACCGGCCATAATGATATTCGTTCTCATCACTTTCAGTGGAAAATCGTCAACTTTGGGTAGCTGGAAAAGTGATTCAAAGTCACTTTTCTGTTCGAATATTTTGAGAGTGTATTAATCAAACCTTGAACTTTCATCTTGTAGTTGACAACTTTTCTGTACAAGTTCGCTCTGCCAAGATACGGCCAGTCGAAAAAAAAGCTCATCAAGTTTCGAAAAT
This sequence comes from Caenorhabditis sinica, assembly GCA_963932045.1. Classification (NCBI taxonomy): domain Eukaryota; kingdom Metazoa; phylum Nematoda; class Chromadorea; order Rhabditida; family Rhabditidae; genus Caenorhabditis; species Caenorhabditis sinica. The sequence continues at coordinate 13,325,331 of OZ009943.1, forward strand.
TAAAACTGAAATCGAGCAAAATTTGGCATCGCCGTAGGATTCTGAGCTTAACTTTTTTGATTGAAGAGATACAAAAAAGTTGTCAACTGCAAAATTGAAGTTCAAGGTTTGATTCATATACCCTCGAATTCTCAAACAGAAATAACTACTTTGAATTAGTTTTTCAGCCACTCAAAGTTGACGTTTTTCAACTGAAAATGACGAAGACGAATATCATTATGGTCGGTACTGTATAATAGTTTCACGGTGGGAGGGGAGAGGCCAAAATGAGCTGAGAATAGTCCAGAAGAGTCCACAGGAGGAGAAGTCCGTTACTGTCGGAGAGTCCAGAAGCACCAGAGACACATGTTTTCCGAGGCTTATCCTACACCTCCAGAATCTGACTCATTTTCCTTATTCAGAACCATAAGCCGAAAAGCCAAACCAAGGGAATTCTTCGAATTTTCAAGCGCTTTTATGGCTGAAAATCGAAGAATCCCTCCTTGCGATGCTTCCACAGATCTCCAGAATATTCTGAAATTGCTCATACTAACCTTAGCCTTCTCAGCGGCATTCTCGCTTTTCCTCAATCGGCTGGTGGGCGGAGCTTCTGAAGTTGTTATCCGTCGAAGTTTGCAGGGGGTCGGCGGGCGGGTGGAATCCCTGAAAGCCCAATATTAGACATTGAAAACGTGTTGGGAAGCCATCTACTGTGGGGCCCAATACAGTAATCGTTCTCTGAATCCCTCCAATTTTTAACCTAGGCTTCTTCTAGTCCTCAAGAATCTGAGTCTTCTCACTCGTCATGATTTATCAGGCTATCTAGTACTTGTGAACTACACATCTTTCTAACGGAGCCCCTACAGATTCTCGAGCGCTTTTATGGCTGAAAAAGGAAGAGATTCAGTAGAAAGTGGCTTCTGGTACTATTCCGGCCCAACTTCCACAATCCGACTCCTCTAGCTAGCTCTTTCTTCCAAAAACGCTTCGAATCTTCAAGCACTTTCATAGCTGAAAAATCAAGAATTCCAAAAAAAAAGCGCGATTCCGAAGTACAAGAAGCTCTTTTAATCTAACTGGAGGCTTATCCTACACCTCCAGAAACTGATTCTCATAATTCAGAACCAGAAGCTGAAAAGCCAAAACAAGGGAATTCTCCGAATCTTCAAGCGCTTTTATGGCTGAAAACTCAAGAATGTGATCCCCAAATAGCGACAATCATTTCTGAATCCGCTTATTACTCTTCTAGATTTTCGGAATTCTACTAATTTTTCACACGAGAACTTCTGGTGCATTTCTAGGCTACTAAAAATGACCTATCCCAACACTAAACAATCCAAAAACCAACCTTGAAAAGGTGAAAAGAGACGCTGCTTGCTGGAAGTGACTAAAGTGATCTGAAAATTGAAAAATATAATCAGTTACTCAAAAGGGGAGATGTGCTTGTGATTGTCTGTATTCTAATAATTCGATTTTTCTTATGTCTCAGACACCTCTACCGTCTCTAGTAGACGGGTCGTTCCCGAAGGAGAATCAGGGTGAATCCTTAGATTTGAGTGTTTCTGTGCTTGCTTTGCAGTTTTTGCTTCTGTTTCTAGATCGTTTTTTTGTGTTCTTTCCAACTGTGTACTACCACTACCTCTATTACCAGTTACCCCTAAATGCCTCCACTCCTCGAACTCCAACTCGTATCGGCCTGCTCCATCGCCACCAGTCCTCGCCATCAACCATCCACACGATCGTCCGTCCACATCCGTCCATCGCCGTCGTTCATCCCATTTTGGCCCATACCGTCTCGACTGGATCCTTCGGTTCCTGAAATCAGAAATCGTTAACACTGAGACAGTACCCAAAATCAAGAAGGCTAGGCATATTTGATCAAGAATTCCTAATTATGAAAACCTAGGTCTTCGTTCGAATAGTTAGACTCTTCTTATACACTGCCACTAGCCACAAAATAATAAAAAATTCACCTCTCCTTATCCACATGGCGCTGGTCCACGCTCTCCACTGGTGTAGACGTCCCCGAGTGGTGTGGTCTGCACCCTGGAAAAAGTAATAATATTTTGTGGATCAAGAGCATCAAGGGGCACGAATGCTTGCAGAGAGAGAGAGAGAGAGAGAGAGAGAGAGAGAGAGAGAGAGAGAACCATAGAAGAGGTTTATAAAAAAGAGTGAAACAGGAATACAGTAGGATTACTAACGGAAGAGTCAAGAAAGATTCAAAAATCGATAACAGTTCTCCCCGAAAACCGAAAAACAAAATCCTCAAAAAATCGATACATTTCCTTTAAAAAATTTCCCGAAATTCTTCGAAAAACAAAAAAAAATGAGGGCCCGACATCCCACCTATCGATGGAGGATCTATTTTCCCGCCAAGCAATTTTGGGTAGATCAAAATAGGGAAAGGGCAAATAAGAGTTTAGTAGATAAAAAAAATGATCTGGGCAAAACGGGACCAAATAATGAGGACTACGAAAGGAAATTTCAGAAATCGGCTAAAAAAGTTCCCAAATAATTGAAAAAAAATTTCGATAAAATCATCCAACATTCACCTAAAATCGGTGAAAAAAAATGAAAGAAATGAGTGTTTTTTTCCACCTGCCGAGAGAGGAAATATTTTCGCGCCTACATTTTTTGGGTAGATCAAAATAAAACATTTTGAAAAGTGTGTCTATTTCGTGTTTACATTCCTGACACCCTCCTAAATCGGGACGTGTTGCAAAAAAACTTTTGATCTACCCCATGGGAGCTATCCACACCCCTTCTTTTTGTCCATGTGAAAAGAGGGAGAGGTAATGTTTGTGCCACCAAAGAAATTCGGTGGCCTAGAAACATTCACAATAGAAAAGTTAGGCCACCAAAGGAATTCGGTGGCCGGAGAGCAAGATGCGCAGGAGATGATTGGTCTTCAGTAAAAAATAGGTTATTTACTGGTTACAAGGAGTACATTGGTCAGAAGAAAGAGCTTCATTTTGAGACAATAAACAAAACATCATTATCCCTTGATAGAAAAACGGAATGTACAAAAAATCAACGAATGAAATATCGAGCAAGAGCATTTGTGTTCGACTTCAGGGATTCTTCCGAATTCCAATACTTCAATTGAGATTCCCTAACAAAGAAATGGACATTCAATTTTAGGTTATTCAGGTTATCTTCCATTACCAATCTTCTTCCAACCCATTTTTCCATCACAAATTTTTCTGGTTTCTGATCCAGCTAGTCTATTTCAACAGAGGAATAAGTTGCCCCAAAGTCCAGTGTGATGGGGGAAACGGTAGTTTTCACGAAAAGAGGAGGCACAGAGAGTTCTGAGGGTCCGACGTACTAGAACTATATAGATCATAAATCTGATATGAAAGAGGAGACCCATTAGAATGCCAAGGGACTTATGACTCAACCTAATAGTTTCACGGTGGGAGGGAGGGGAGAGGCCAAAATGAGCTGAGTTTTTAAAAAGAATTCCACACGAGTAAATTGACCTGAAATATCCAATCACTTTGGATTTTGGCACATTTCGATAATTGATGTAAACCCAGTTCCTTGGAGGATGTTTATACTCTTCTTCGATAACTTCGATTTTCATTTTTTGATGATTTTTGCGAATTAATCCAAGAAAAACCTGATTGACTGATTTGTTGACTAGCTGGAAAATATTTGTAGTGGTAACGGATAAGAGTCTAATTCGAACTTACTCGAAGGCTCAAATTTTTGGTGAGATCTTCAGAGAGATATTCTAGAATGTTCTCGAGAATGACCGCATTATTGAAGACTTTGGAATAGAGAAATTCTTCAGGGAAAGACAGAAACATTTTAGAAGGAAGGAATCTGAAAAAGGGAATGAATGAAGAAAACAAAAAGGTCCAAAGGTTGTAGTGTATCGACTGAAGGTACTGTTTCTCTAGGGAAGACGGAGAGTTCTGGAACCTGGCATTGTTGAAACCAGCAGTACAACAGGCAATACCATTTGCTGGTCAATTTTTTTGCTTCTGGGAAAAATGGACAAAAAAGTATTATTTGAATTATGGAACCGTTACCATGGATTCTCCGAGAAATTAGAACAAATTATTCGAAAAGATTCATTTGAAAAAATATAATACTTGAAATCGATCAATCCACAAATACTTCAGGAGAGAATGCGGATATAGTTTCAAAAGTTCCTCAGAAACTGGCTGACCAATTTCTTTTTGTCTCACAAAAAAAAGATAGCTGACCTTCCAAAATAGTTGGAAATAAGAGTCATGATCGGATTCCAAAGCTCAAGAAAAAACTTCCTTGAGAAGTACCGAGGAGAGAAGATTGTCATTGATTCTCAAAACACAAGTGTTCTCATTTTAACTGTTTGATAATTTACATATTTGAAAAAAAGAGTACAAAAGTTGTTACAAAAATTCCATTAAAATCACGAGAAGGAAGGTTAGTTCATAAAATAGTTTGCAAGAGCAGTTGGGTGCAGTTTGATAAGTTCTTCAGATATCGGAGTAGAATTGATATCATTCTCCCTTACAAAAAAGTCCACATTCAACTTTGACTTATTATATTTGTCCTCCACTTTCAGTCGCCTTCCAATCCATTTCTCAATTTCAAACTTTTCTGGTCCATGTTCAACTTGCAACGGAAGGGCTCTCAATGATTGATTGATTTTATATTCGGAAACTGTGAACTCTGCTGGAACCTCCCATAATTCTTGTTTCCCAGTGGCTGGATTGAAAAATGCCAAACTCTCACTTCTCGTGAAAAATTCAACATTCAAAGTTAGATTTTTCTCTTGACCGATATTTCTGAGCAATCTCTCCAAAAGTATTTCCTTTCCACACACTCTTCGTCCATTGAAATTGTTCCAATGATTATTCCAATGAGAGAATTTGAGAGAAATTGTATTGCATAGGAAGAGTTTTCTAGCGTTTCCTATCAGATTTCCGTAGCCATCTAAGTTACAATGTGTACAGGAATGCCGTAAGTCGTGAGAGACTATATAAGATTCCGACAAATCGATCTCGAAGTGTTTGATATTCCAATCTGAAATTTAAGCTCAGAAAAAGCTTATTAGGATGAATCGTGATTACCTGTTTTATCAAAATCCACAAACGAGTTTTGCAGTGTTATCCATGGGAAGTACGGATATTGAAGCCATCTGATGTCGGGTCCATTTTCTTTGAGTCGAAATCGGAATTTCAATACGATTGATTTCACTTGCCACGTGTCCAGTATATAGTGTAATACATGCCATGGGATACAATGATTCGTGAGACCAGTTTCCCAATATATCCAATCCCATCGATTTTCATCAATCCAGATTACCAACTTGTCACAAGTGACGAATGAACTTATTTGGAACATAAGTGCAATGTATCCATACTGTTTATACTCTTGCTGCAGAAAAGGATCAAAGGAACAATTATTGGCTGTATCATCAAAAAGTCTGAAAACAGAAAGATCTCACAGTTCAAAAGTATTCACTTACTCGACAGTCACGTGGACTTCTTTGTAATGAACAAAATTCTCTATTGCACCCATGGTATACAAACTAATCGGACCATAAACTTCACATATTTTCGCCATTTCTATACAGTCTGCGCATCCGTTACAGTACTCCTCCAGGCCAATCAGCTTCTTAACGGATTCCCCTGAAAAATAATCATTTAAAGTTGCCAAGCCATCTTATTAAAAAACCCACTTCTCTCCCCTATCAAGCAAAAATGAATCGAGTCATGTAGCTTTTTTGCAAACTCGTCTTCCAATTGCCATATATTTCTTACTGTTATTTCTTGCACTTTGGTACCGATAATGTGAACGAATCTGAAATTCTACATCGGTTATCGAAAGATACTTTATAGTTACTCACCTGAAATATCCTTCCACATCCTCCTTCAAAACTTTCCGATAGTTAATGTAAATCCATTTCTTTGGGGTTTCCAGTTTTCTATCGTAAAGCACGATGGTTTCGATTTTCATTTTTCGATGACTTTTTCGAATCAATCCAACGAAAATTTCATTCATCGCCTTGTTCACGAGCTAAAAAAATTAAAGTTATAATGGATTTGAGCGAGAATAAACCAACTCGAATGTTCAAATTGTTCCAGAAATCTTCAGTGAGATATCCTAGAAGGTTTTCCAGAATAGGTGGACTGTTGAATACTTTTGAAGAGAGAGCATCATCTGGAGATGACATCGGATTGCAGAGGAATCTGAAAAAAGGGAGTGCATGAAGGATAAATACGAAATAGGGCAGCGATGCAAAATTATGAGAATGTGCAAAAAGAGAATAAGTGCACATACCAAGGAAACAAATTGGGATTAGGGGATGGAATATATTGATTGAAGATATTGGCGATTAGAGGGGTGGGGAGATAATGAGTACAAGTTGGGATTAACTGTAATTACACCCTTTTTTATCTCTTTTGTTGTCACTCTTCCCAGGTGTACCAATAGCAAGTATGGGTAATTAGGGGGGCGTGTCACTCTGTGCAGGTCTTGGGGAAGATAGGCTCGTTAGTTATATTCGTGGTTACTCAGATTCTTATTTCTGAATTTGCCATCAAACGTCTTCATACAGTAACACTCAAATTGTTGGCAACTTCGGACTTTTCAGCGGAAAACGGGCAAGTTTGAGTTGGTAACGTCGTTTCGAAAAATCTTATTTTGTTGAAAATCGGTAGATATATAAATCGACTCTAGAACTTATGTTTTCCAGCTGATCACTTATTTCATAACCATATAACAAAGGGAGAATTAAGAAAGGAAGTTTTCCGCCAGGGTTTCCTCCAAAATCAGTGCTTGCCTACCAACTTCAAGACAAAGTTAGATGTTGGGGAACAACTCTACCAAACTCTCAAACATGACCATTTTCAGCGAAAAACAAACATTTTGAGCGGTACTGTATATTCACAGACACGTTGGATGTGACTGAGAAACCCACCATAGACAAATTGACACCCCCCCCCCCCCTCCCACTAATTACACTTACTTAACTACTGTTCACCAACTGTATTGATCCCAACAATCAGCACACCCCCTCATAATGCGGGTTCAAATTTGTTTGTTTAATCTGAAATTTTGTGGGAATCAATATTCTAGCGCCCTAAATTTGCAATTGATTTTTTCTGTAAACCGTATTCATGACTCTTCTGTGTAACCTTCATTCATTCTTTTCAGATTTCTCTGCAATCCGATGTCATCTCCAGATGAAGTTCTCTCGTCAAAAGTATTCAACAGTCCACCTATTCTGAAAAACATTCTAGGATATCTCACTGAAGATTTCTGGAACAATTTGAACATTCGAGTTAGTTCATTACCACTCTAAATCCTCTTACTCGAAATATTTTCAGCTGGTGAACAAGGCGATGAATGAAATTTTCGTTGGATTGATTCGTAAAAATCATAGAGCAATGAAAATCGAAACCATCGGACTTTACGATAGAAAACTGGAAACCCCAAAGAAATGGATTTACATTAATTATCGAAAAGTTTTGAAGGAGGATGTGGAAGGATATTTCAGGTGAGTAACTTTAAAGTATCTTTCGATAACCGATGTAGAATTTCAGATTCGTTCACATTATCGGTACCAAAGTGCGAGAAATAACAGTAAGAAATATATGGCAATTGGAAAACGAGTTTGCAAAAAAGCTACATGACTCGATTCATTTTTGCTTGATAGGGGAGAGAAGTGGGTTTTTTATGAGATAGTTTGGCAATTTTTAATTTATTGTTTTTTAGGGGAATCCGTTAAAAAGCTGATTGGCCTGGAGGAGTACTGTAGCGGATGCGTAGACTGTATAGAAATGGCGAAAATATGTGAAGTTTATGGCCCGATTGGTTTGCGTACCATGGATGAAATAGATGATTATGTTCATTACAAAGAAGCACACGTGACTGTCGAGTAAGTGAATGCTTTTGAACTGTTAGACTTTTCTGTTTTTAGACTTTTTGATGATATGGCCAATGAAAGTACCTTTGATCCTTTTCTGCAGCAAGAGTTCAAAAAGTTACCATACATCGGTCCACTCATTTTCCTAATAAGTTCATACGTCTCTTGTGACAAGTTGGTAATCTGGATTGATGAAAATCGATTTGATTGGACATATGAGGAAACTGGTCTCAGGCATAATCGTATGCCATGGCATGTATTAAAATATACACTGGAAATGTTGGGAGAAAATCAATCAAATTGAAATTTCGATGTCGACTCAAAGAGAATGGACCTGACAACAGATGGCTTCATTGTCAGCAATTCCCATGGCCATGGATAACACTGCAAAACTCGTTTGTGCATTTCGAAAAGACAGGTATTCACGGTTCATCCGAATAATCATTTTTTAACCTCAAATTTCAGATTTGAATATCGAACATGTGGAGATCGATTTGTCGGAATCTTATATAGTTGCTCACGACTTACGGTATTCCTGTACACATTATAACTACGATGGCTACGGAAATCTGATCGCAAACGTTAGAAAACTCTTCATATGCAATACGATTTCTCTGAAATTCTCTCATTGGAACTATCAATGTATCAATGAACAAGGAGAGTGTGGGAAGGAATTTATTTTGGAGAGATTGCTCAGAAATATCGGTCAGGAGAAAAATCTAACTGTGAATGTTGAATATTTCACGAGAAGTGAGAGGTTGACATTCTGGAATCCAGCCACTGGGAAACAAGAATTATGGGAGGTTCCAGCAGAGCTCACAGTTTCCGAATATAAAATCAATCAATCATTGAGAGCCCTTCCGTTGCAAGTCGAACATGGACCAGAAAAGTTTGAAATTGAGAAATGGATTGGAAGACGTCTTAAAGTGGAAAATTCTCATAATAAGTCAAAATTGAATGTGGACTTTTTCGTAAGGGAGAATGATTCCAATGCCACTCCGATGTCTGAAGAACTTTTCAAACTGCACCCGAACGCTCTTGCAAACTATTTTATCAGCTAACCTTCTATCTCGTGATTTTAATGGAATTCTTTATAACATATTTTGTATTCTTGTTTTTCAATTAAGTAAATTATCAAGCAGTTAATATGAGAACACTTGTGTTTTGAGAATCAATGACAATCTTCTCTCCTCGGTACTTCTCAAGGAAGTTTTTTCTTGAGCTTTGGAGAGTTTTTCTTGATCTTTTCCAACTATTTTGAAAGTTTCAGCTATCTTTTTTGGCTCGAATATACTTGATCAACAACAGAAAAAGTTACAACTGTTTTATTTGAGAAGAGAAAAAACATGTATTTTCATGGGACGGGATATGAGACAGAAAATATGGTCAAGATAAATATACAGGTAGATGTTGGGTAAAAAAGTATTTGATTAAAATTAATTGGTCCCAAATTGAGAACTATTTTTGAGAAGTTGATCGAGTAATTGAAGTGGCCGATGGAGAGTCACCTCGATCCAGCATGGGGTTTCCTGGAAAGTTAAATTTCAGAATTTGAGTATAAATAGCCTTTTCTAACCTTGATAGTCTTTCTCTGATAAACATCTCCCCAAGCTTTAACAAATGAAATAGCAATCGTGCAGAAATCTCTTCTCATGCGATCCACTCCACTATCCGGCATGATTGCTGGCATCACGGACATCTGGAAACACAGATAGTTTTTGGAAATTTTTGTTGATTTAGATCTTACCGGTGCATATCCGGCCACTGCTGCGGCTTGAGCTCTAACAGCTTCGTTACTAGATTCACTGCGTCTGAGCATTTGCATATAAGCCCATCTGATGTCGAAGATCTGAAAAAAATTAGTATACAAACGGCTCTCAACAATGATTGGGGAAATTAGAGTTGATGTGGAGTGCGGTGGAGCGCATTTGGAGGCAGAAAAATTTTGACAAATTGAATTTTCTGCATTTTTGGAGTTGCGTTTGTTTATGCGGACAAGACATCGGATCGGTCGCCAAACGACCTTCTTTTCTAGTTTTTGATAGAAAAAAAAAACAAAAAATTAAAAACCTCGAATATTTTAATAACTTGATCTGGGTCATATCTTGCTGTGCTAATTGCTTTGTTTTAGATTTCTGATGTCAAAAATCAATCATAAAGTCACTTGTCGTCAGATCTGATGTCAAGTCCGCAGAAAAAAATCAGACACGTTGACGCAAAAATGCACACAACTACCCAATGCGCACTTACCGTAAAAGTAGCCTCATTTGGTGTGAAGCGATGTGCCTTGCTGCTGTACTCGGATCCTTGAGTGTAGTCCAAATATCCAGATCGAACAAAGATTTTGCAGTTTGAAGTGATGGAGACGTTTCCGTCAGCATGGGCGGTCAGTTCGACACCTCCGCCGATGTGGATTCTGAATGAATACTTCAAAATTCTAGATTAAGCGGCCTTCAAACAAACCTTGCTTTCTCACTGGCTTCCGTTCTATGCACATTTGAAAGTGCTCCAAGACAGAATCTTCCCTCGTTCTCCCCATGTGGATCCATTCCTCCATCCACAACAACTTTTCCATGGTCCAAAGCACTGACCTATAACTACGAATCTAGAAAATTCTTTATCAGATATCTATACCTTGAAAGTTTCACCAATCTGAGTGTCCAACTCATAATAGATAATCGAGCACCAGTTATCGAGAGGTTGAGATGGAGTTGGTACTATTATCTGGGTCAAGTCGACTGGGATTTCGGAGAGAAGAGGTTGAATCAGTTGGGGAGAGGTGTGTTGTTGCACATTTTGAGATGGGAAACCGCCTGGAAAATTAGAAAATTATACTTTTTTGTTGAGTTGTAGAATCAGAAAGTTTTAAAACATTGAACGACTGCAGATGGATTCAGAATGCGCTGGAATAATTTGGAAGTTTTTAGACAAATTTAAAAAAAAATTAGAACACTTTTGACGATTTCCGAAAATTTCAGGAAACTTATGAAGCCCTCAAAAAATTACGTTCTAATCAGACTTCAAGAGACTTCAGGAGACTTTAAAAACATCAGAAGACATCTAAACAGGTTTCAGAAAACTTCAGTAGACATCAAAACACTCTAATAACTGTGGACTACACAGGAATATTCCACTCACCATTATAATTATTATCCGGTGGACTATTATTTGGCCACTCTCCATAATTCGACTCCATAACACCTTCTCCCATCATCATTCCGTCTCCTCCATGAAGTGACTGATCTGCACTCGTTATCCGATTTGAAACTACTCTTTCATAGTGATATGGATTGATGCAGATGTTGTCCGGATGGTCAGCACAGGTTTGGCATTGAACTAGTTTCTAGAAAAATAGGGATTTTCTGAAATCTTGGAGGATGAGCGATACTAACCACGAGTTCATTCTTGCTCACTTTCGGCCATCTCCAGATTCTGGCGTAGACGACGTGAGGGACACCCTTGCGACCTGCGACTTGGAGACGTCCGTCTAGGGATCTCTGGAAATGAAAAGTTTTTGTTGATCTTTTTGATATTCAAGCAAGATTTTAGTTTATAAAGCATCAAAAATCCCTCCATCAGTCCCCATTTTCTCACCTGAATCGTAACACATCCCGTGGGTTGCTTCCCATTCGAAGTCACTGCCGTAATAAGAGCATCCAACTCAATTCGTTTATCTTTCAACTTCTTAACCAATGACTCGATGGCTTTCCGCACAAAATCGCTGTCCTCTCCACCCTGAAAGTGAACGATACAATACTGGGTATGAGTTGTGTGTTTGCCGGGAGCGAGAAGAAAAAATTCCACAGCTATCTTGGCGCCTACAGTAACATAAGACGCTCTGTTTGTGTAGAGGTTACGGATTTTCGGGGAGGTGGAGACGTGGAACCGGAGGAATAGGGAATACTCCAAGTCTAGACAATTCTTTCAGAACTTGATTATCTGGCTTTAATTATGAAACAGGAGCATTAAACCTAGAGATGATTTTTTGTACAGTACCGGACAAAAAGGTTCATATCAGATTTGGGTGTTCTTCGAGTAAAGAGGCTAACTTTGGAGGTCTGAAAAAGTAATTTAGAGCAGTCCGATTATCTAGAAAATTTGTTGGTATATAAATCAAATCTAGATCTCATTTATATTTTGACAACATTTTTGTACGAGTTCTCTTTTAAAAGTTATGCTTTATATAAACAGGGGAATTTTTCTTGAAATTAACAATGATATTTGAAGTAGCGTCCCATTTGCGCGGACAACTTCACACGGGAAGGTCGTACAAAAAAGTTGTCAACTACAAAGATGAAGATCTAGATTTACTTTATTTGCTTACAAGTTTTCTAGAAAATCGGAACACCATAAACTACTTTTCCAGACATTTAAATTTGGCTCTTCCCACTAAAACACACAAATATGATACATTTTTATCCGGTACTGTATACCTAGTGTTTTTGAAAAACGTCAACTTTGGGGGTCTGATAAAGGATGTTAAACTTGACCGTTTGATCTGAAACTTTTTGGGTGTATATATCTACTCTAGAACTTTATTTTTGTAGTTGACAACTTGTTTGTGCAACCTCTTCTAAAAATGTTGTGTCCCTTTAAAGTGGGGCGATGCTAAATTTCCGCATTTTCAGTGCAATTTTCACCGATTTTAGGGTCTGCTGCATTTCACGAGGCATATCATCTCTAGAAGAGGTCGTAAAAAAAGTTGCCAACTACAAAAATAGAGTTCTAGAGTAGATATATACACCCAAAAAGTTTCAGATCAAACGGTCATGTTTAACATTCTTTCCCAGACCCCCAAAGTTGACATTTTTCAACTGAAAACGCCAAGAGTTCATATACTATTGACCGGTACTGTACTTACGTCTTCTTGACACTAACTTCCCCAACTTTGAAAATCCCAATCTCACCTGCTGATAGCACTGCAACACATGTGAAATCTGCTGACACGAATCCATAGCCGTCGTGAGAACAGCTCCAGCAGCATTCGGTCCATGATTCGAGGATGACTGTATTTGACTCGGAGCCGGGGCCTGTTGCGGTGGAGGAGGAGGCTGTTGAGGAACAGGTGTCTGCTGTTGTGGAGCCGCCTGCTGTTGCTGACTGGATGGAGGCACTGGTACTGTAGAAGGAGCGGGCGGAGTGAACACATTGTTATTGTTGTTGTAGATGATTTGTTGAGTGGGTGGTTGAGGTGGAGGCGGTTGAGGAAGAATCATGGATCCGAGGAAGTTTTGGAATTGAGGTGATGATTCATCCAAACTGCTTGTTGTGTGCATGTTGTGAAGAGTTGGAGGATGGTGGGTCGTGTAGGGAGATGGCATATGGGGGAGGGGCACTGGGAACTGAAAATTGGAATGGATTATAATTTCTGAAAAGTGCCCTGTTGAGGAGCAAGATTATTGCTGATGGTAATTGCTAGGCATTGCAAGCCATAACTTGGCTTGTAGTGGACCGATTTCTATGAATTTTATACCGATCGGAAGGGAATTTCAAGGAGATTATTCTTAAATAAAAATAAATTTAGAGACGTCATTATTTGAAAGCTTTACAATGCTCAAAACGGCAGAGCTATCATGGGGGTTAGTCACAACTTGGTTTCTAGCTCTATGTACTAGCCCGGTCTCGATGAAAATCAGACGAATAGAGAGGAAATTTGAAGCGTGAGCAGCTCTTCATTTTGATAGTTTCAAGACTAGTTTATCTGGGGTCCAAAAATTTTCCGCTATAAAAGAGTGGGACATATTCCAAAAACATTGAAAATCATCATAACTTGACATTGTTGTTGTACAGTACCGGCCATGATGACATTCGTTTTCGTCATTTTCAGTGGAAAATTGTCAACTTTGAGTAGCTGAAAAAGTAATTCAAAGTCATTTTTACTGTTTGAAAATTTGAGAGTGTATTAATCAAACCTTGAACTTTCATTTTGTAGTTGTCTACTTTTCTGTACAAGCCCTCTCTGCCATGATATGACCCGTAGAATAGAAGCTTTAACATTTTGAGAATTAGCACTGAAATCGAGCATCGCCGTAGGTTTCTGTGCGTAACTTTTTTGATTGAAAAGATACAAAAAAGTTGTCAACTACAAAAATAATATTCAAGGTTTGATTCATATACCCTCAAATTCTCAAACAGAAATAACTACTTTGAATTAGTTTTTCAGCCATTCGAAGTTGGCGTTTTTCAACTGAAAATGACAAAAACTAATATCATAATGGCCAGCCCTGTAACTATTATTTTCGCCTTACCGGATATCGATTATGCGAGTTGTTGAAATACTGCATTCCACAAAGCAAATTGGTTTGATAATCCATCGGAGGGTATTGTAGCTGAAAGTGTTTTTTGTTGTAGAAGGTGTTGGAAGTTTATTTTCTTGGATTTTCAAAACTGAATGGTTCAATTTCGCGGAACTTAAGATGATGTCAGCTTTCAAAAGTAAAATTCTTGGCATGAACGTTTTCCGTTGTTGAAACCAATTCAAAGTTTTGCAGTTTTGTGTTTCTTAACATAACAAAACTGAGTTTTCGGTTCGTATCCAAAATCCGGACCCCTATTTCATTACCTGAACCATATTCTCTGCTGCATACAGTTGATCATAGTACATTGGATTGGAGGTAGACGGTTGGGATGTCATCCCTGGATGAAACATGACTTTTTCGAAGTTTCAAAATACGGAGAGGAAGTTCAACGAGGAGAAAAGAAGAGATAGAAAATGATAGGGGCGATTCGAAATGAAAAAAATGGGCGGAGTCTATTTGGGGGGAGAAAATTGGAAACAGCAGAGAACGAGAAGAGCTGAATGGAAAGTTGGAGATGGGAGGGAGGACTGATGATTCGAGGAACGGTTAATGAAGAATAACTAGGGTTGTGATTCGAGGTGACAATGGAAAAATATCCGAAGGGGTGGAGAAGTTAGAGAGAAGGGGTGATAAGGAGAGAACGAAAAGGAGGAAGATCTTGAAGTTGGAGAGAAGAAGGGGTGTTCTAGATGAAAAAAAAAATAGTGGTTGATATCGAGGATTGTGAAATAGTGATTCTTGGACATTGTAGATCGGATTTGATATGAGGTGGCACAGTTCTTCGTATCAGAAACTGGACAATGAGGCTCACGATTAGGATGCAAAATGGGTTTTCTCATCGTTTGGTTTAGAGATTTTTGGAACTGGCAAAAGTTTGACTTGTTAGAATTTCAAATTAAAAGTTCCAATGTCTTCTAAAAAGAAATTTGGGTATGGGTAATTTCGACTCTGGAGACCACACTTTAACAATAACATTTCCCGAAATGCTCATAACTCGCTTTTCGTGAACATTTCGGGAGTTTGTATCGCTGAAATGAGGTCTTCAGGGTCGAAATTACCTATAGCCAAATTTCTAGAAAAAGGTCAACATGCAAACTTCCTAGTCAGCATATTCAAATTCTCCGAACCTTATAATCTCTAAATCCTTCAGAAGCTAAAATCTCAAATTCTTTAAGATACTCTAAATCCCAAATCTCGGCAATTACGAAACACTGAATACCCAGAAGCTCCGAACCCTTCTAAATCTCAAAACTCCTGACTCAAAAAAAGAAAAATTCATCACATTTGGATTGAAATTCCTAATACTTCCATTCTTCATTTTTGGTCAATTTGAAATAAACAATGCAAAGCTTGAAACATACAATGCAAAACTCAAAATTTTTGAGTCATAGTCTTTTTGATAATAACTTGGTCAACCTAAAAATAGACTTTTAACGAAGAACGCCTCTGCAAAAATCACAAAACATTGAAGTTTTGAGAAAAGTGGTAAAAAACAGATTTCATTGACCAACGGGTTGCAAATGCGCTCCATTTTTGAAAACGACTCGAATTTCAGTAGAGCGCACTTCGATCGGATATTTGGTGAATTAGGAGGTCAGTATAGACTAAAAATTATAGCGAATTTGAAATCCAGATTTTCTCGACCGTTCTGTCTATTAGGAAGTTATGTAACAAATTCAAAAATCTGATTCCAAAACTTTAACCATCATCGAGAACCCTGCTAAAAAGTAATACCAAAGTACACTGTTCTTCTCTTTGTTTCCCAAAAACCCAACCCAAAAACCATCTATTCCCAATACAACCGAAATCATAACCAGTCACTCAAAAAGCAGTCTTCTCTTCCAGTTCAAAGTCATCTGACAGTACAGTGTCATGCCATGTTTCTAGACACTTTTTTCTAACCTTCTCTTTGTCTTTCTCTTTGAAATTGATAAAAGGGCAATTCGAGGAGAAAATGGAGAAGAACAAGAAGAAGGAGCATTATAAGGAGAGACAGAGAAGAACAGGAGGAAAAGTGGTATTGTGACGTAGTCAGGAGTAAAAATATATGTAGCATAATTGGGTTGGAAATCAGAAAATCAGCTGTAGGAGTTTGTGCCTATGAATTTTGAAGTCAGAAAATTTTCGAGTCGAATTAAGTTTTTTGCGTTTTCAAGATTTGAGGCAAATAAACATCGAAAAAACATTTGAGTCAGCAAACGCGCTCCAACAAGAGAAAAGTTGAGCTCAGCAGAGTTTCTGTGCTCTTTAGAAACTTTGCTAGGGGAAAATTACTCTTATGGAAAAGCGAGTGTGTGCATTTTTGCGTCAGTGTGTCAAAACTTTTCGGCTGCGGACTTGGCACCAGATTGGACGCCAAGTGACTTTATTCGACATTAGGTAGCTATTAGCGATATTTCAAAAGGGGAAACGCGCTCCGTCGCAATTTGCTCGTTTTCGAATTCCCGCGCTTCTCGGTGTACTCCTCGAGGACAAAATCGAGTACACCGAGAAGCGCGGGAATTTGAACACGAGCAAATTGCGACGGAGCGCGTTTCCCCTTTTGAAATATCGCTAATAAAACATAACAATTACCACAGCAAAATATGACCAAGGTTAAGTTATTCAAATATTCGAGCTGTTTAACTTTTGGATTTTTCTATCAGAAACCAGCAAAGAAGGTTGTTCGGAGATCCGATCCTATGCCTTAAAAATGCGGACATTTCCATTTTTCAAATTTTTTCCGTCTCCAAATACGCTCCACCGCAGTCCACATCAACTCTCTAATTTCCTCAAAATCGTAATCAGTGATCTCGATTCCATCCTCCTCGATTTCCCAAATCAGCATGTCATGTCACACGAAACGGAGTGTAGCCCCAAATAACGAAATGTTATTCGTGAGAAGAATAGGGAAGAATAAGAAGAAGAGAACTGTCCGCTCAGTGAGGACGGCTCATCGATCAATTTAATTCGAAGCCGTCACACCTAATTTGTGTTCTCTTCTCTCTTATTTCCTGTGCCTCCTGTGCCCCCAACTGCGTCTCCTCGGCGCCAGATGAGACAAGAAGGAGAGGAGGGAGGCGGAGGAGGAGGAGAGGATGGAAAAGTACGGTTTTCATAAAGAAATCGGAGAAACAAAAAGTTATATTCAGGGGTGGGAGGAGACCGAAGAGTGTACTTTTGCGTCAGCGTGTTACTATAATTCTTACTTGCGGACTTGGCCTCAGATCTGACGCCAAGTAACATTTTTTGGGTTATTTTTTGACAGATAAAAAAATGATAAACCGAGACCTGAAGTAGCGGTTAATACTGAATAAAGCTTCAATACACTTTAGTTCCAGGGAGATTTTGATAATTTGCTGAATGGCCTACTACAGTACTGGCCAATAATCTATGAACTTTTGGCGTTTTCAGTTGAAAAACGTCAACTTTTGGGGTCTGGGAAAGGATGTTAAACTAGACCGTTTGATCTGAAATTTTCTGGGTGTATACATCAACTCTAGAACTCTATTTTTGTGGTAGACAACTTTTTTGTACAACCTCTTCTAAAGATCGTGTGTCCCTTTAAAGTGGAGCGATGCTGAATTTTTTTCAGTGCAATTTTCACCGATTTCAGGGTCTTCTGCATTTCACGAGCCATATCATCTCTAGAAGAGGTCGTACAAAAAAGTTGTCAACTACAAAAATTGAGTTCTAGAGTTGATGTATACACTCAAAAAGTTTCAGATCAAATGGTCAAGTTTAACATCTTTTCCCAGACCCACAAAGTTGACGTTTTTCAACTGAAAACGCCAAAAGTTCATAGATTATTGGCCGGTACTGTATGTGGAAATTTTGGCTATCCCTGGACATCTCAGACCTAGGACCCTTAAAAGTCTGTAATCATCTTCAAATTTCAATAGACTTCAAGTATATTCAAATCTAGTTTACTCCCCCTTTCACCCATAAAAGAGTTGTCTTTAAAAGCCTATCAGAATATCAAAAATCATGACATCATATGTAAAAAAGAGCGGAAGGAACTACACAAAACAAAAAACGGAAATGAGGTGATTGCTGAAGAAGAGATTTTTACAGTTTGTAACGAAAAAAAGAGTTAGAATCGATTAATTGAGTTATCAGTATGTGTATGGGAAAGACGCAACATACTGAGAAGAGAGAGGAGAGCACATGTCATTTTTGGTGGGAAAAAGTTTTGTATTTGATGGAATGGAAGAGACGCAGACGGAGAGACAAGTAGAGAAGATTCAGAATACAAAGGGTGCAAAGGAAAGTGAGTGACCAAGACTGGAATGATCAGGAGCAAAGTAGAGAAGTTTGGAAATCGAAGATATTGCAAATGTGCTTCAATGGACTTTTTGGTCATGTGGAAGAATTTGAAAGAAATTACATCACACTTGCAGTCGCGCTCCACCAGAAATTATGAAAATCTAAATGAAAATTTTGGGTCCTAGGTAAGATTTAGAACTTGCTTTGAAGCTTATTTTTCAATTTTCCTAAGTTTGAGTGGTTAAGATTTTTCAAAAGTCATCAATGAAAATTGGCGTCGGACACTTTTCAAAGAGATTTTTTTAAATGTCTAGTGGAGCGCAATTGCAAGCGGGCTGGCGCGGTGGCTTCTTAAAGGGCAATGACTCAAAAATGTGGAAGGTTAGGGTAGATATTTTCAGTTTTCAAAACAGCGAAACATGCTTTGGTGGGTGCGTGGACTCCTCGTGGACAGCTCGGGCAGCAGTCGAATTGTTCACGAGGAGTCCACGCGCCCCCCCCCCCCCCAAACATGTTTTGCTGTTTTGAAAACTGAAAATTTGGCGGGAACGCTGAAAATTCAATATTCGGCCAAGTATGCGATGGAGCGCGTTTTCCTTTGGGGAATATCGCTAATACCGTACTTCAAAAAACTGAGACGGCTACTACAAACTTATAGTAGCTATTCTGAAGTCTCAACTACTCACTATTTGAATATTTCTTGAAAACTGATATCACATTTTAGTTGGGATCAATTCAGTGAAATTTCTTCTACTTTTAAATGTGCAAACGCGCTCAAATCACAAATATTGCATTTCTCATTAATTACTTTCAATGGAGCGCCTTTCATATATTTATTAGGATAGAACGAACCCCCATATGGCCTTGGGGTTAACAAATATGCTCCACCGAACTTTTTTTCTATACAGTAGAGCAATCATACTGGATTTCTGAACAATAAGAAGTGCACGACTACAGATGATCTAAACACGTTACTTCTGCAAAAAGCGCATGTAATTTCTAGACAAAAAAAACAACAGATGGTCGCACTTTTCTTCGAATCCCAAAAAAGTACAAAACCCATCATTCCTTCGATCTTTTCTTGTTCAGTTTCGGGTGTCAGATGTCTTTGTCTTCTTCTTCTTTTTCTTGTCCATTTTCGTCTGATGAAAGGGTCGTAAAACCGCCGACACAACTCATCGAATGCGGGGTGTCTCTTATCTCGCCTCCAAATTGTTTCGATTCGCTTCTCACTCTTCCAAATGAGTTATGGCAGATTTACAACAGAATGGTCATGAATCAGATGGAGAAGAAGAAGCAAGGATTGCACGTGAATCAAAACATTTTGATTTGGGGGAGGCGCTTTTTGGGAGGAATGGAGTAGGTGAAGAGGCAAAAGTGAAGAATCTCCAAGATAGAGCGGATCAAGAGAAAGGGAATTTTAGATCAAGAATCAGTATTGGAATTGCAGTTCTAGAGAAGTATGAACGCGTTTGAAATGCTATTCGACTTTCCGAATCTCATATCATTTTGAGATTTTAAGCCGGTCAACACAGGGGTAAAAAACAGGAGGTCCGCAAATGCGCTCAAGTGAGAAGTCAGAGAAAACTCTGCGTCTCTCTACTAATTCTCTACAGCATCCCGTTGAAACATAGTAAAGAGACGCAGAGTTTTCTCTGACCACCCAAAAGCCCGCGAACTGCTGACATCCTGTTTTTTACCCCTGCGGGTCTACTTATACTGGGCCCACTTCCATCAAGACCAAAACAGACAACACTGTAGTAGTACAATAATTCAGCTTGATAACGCTTCCCAACTTGGCACATGTGACATCATATGTCACAAGTGTTTTGAGAGCAAATAGAGCATAAATGAGTATGGAAGTTAGGACGGCTACTGACTGGTTTGAGGAACCAAAAAAAGACAAGAGCTAGATGGCGCAGCTCTGAAGGCATGATAGTTTTCTAAAGGCTCAAAAGTGCTCGAGTTTCCTAATTCAATGACTAGATTGAAGAAAACCACATTCATCCCTAGTTTTGAGAGAAGCAGAAAATTAGAAATGTATTTTCGCAACTCCGGTATTTTGAAGCCAGTTGCTCCTTTTTAAGTGACTTGGCGTCAAATCTGATGTCAGGTCCGCAAAAGTGTTTTACACACTGACGCAAAACTGCACAACAATCCCGCGGAAAGTGATATTTAGCAGAATTATGAACTTCAAAGGTTCAGAATTTTCAAAATTGCACCAGATCGACATTTCTCGGAGTTGAATGATCACGGAACTCGTCAGATTAAGTATAACTTAAAGTTAACTCGTCAGAGAAAAAATGAAAGAATTTTCTAGAAGTCCTCAAGCTCCTGAAAATGGTCTCCATAAAATTGCCTATCGATCTGTACAATGTTCGTTGAAATTGAGCCACACAGGGGTAAGAAACATGATGTCCGTAAATAAGCTCATGTGAGAAGTCGGAGAAAACTCTGCGTCTCTCTACTACATATTTCTCTACAAGATCCTGTAGAGAAATAGTAGAGAGACGCAGAGTTTTCTCTGACCACCAAAAGCCCGCGAACTGCTGACATCCTGTTTTTTACCCCTGTGAGCCACTGACCCTTGAGATAAAGCTTATGACAGTAATTGATCTACATTATCAAGCCCGAACCAAAGACTGAAGAATCCAAACCCATTTTTTTTGATCTTCTACACTTTCAGATTTTGCCCTCTTACGATTCTCCTCGTTCTCCAATTCGTCAGTCTCCCGTTTTCACTTCTTCCTCCATGATCTCATATCCAAACAAAAGTCTGTCTTCTTCTCCATCTTCTTCACTTTTTAACTGACAAGGCGAAGACGAAGACGTCTTTTCTTCAATGATTTGGTGATAGTGGAGGCGCAAAAAAGTGTGATGAATGACTATCGGCGGGGAGGGGACCGCACGTCTTCATCTTCTTCTTCTTTTGATGATTTTCGCGTCGGACAACACCAATCAAATCAAAAACAAATAGAACATAGAGACAAGGAGATGGCGTGTGATTTGCGAGAGAAATCGAGATGATACGGTGACAGGACGAATGATTGATCAACTTTTTAATAAGGCGTGATGATGATGAGAGATAGATCGAGTGCTTCTAGAGAAGACGTGAGAGGAAGGAGGAAATGGTCTGATTGATGGAAGAAAACAGATAATAACGGGAAGCGAGAGAGAAAGAAGGAAAGGTATCTTTCTGAGTCATAAAGTGAAACAGAACAATGGTTCAAGTCAGATTGAAAATCATTTAGGGAAAAGGGATCTTGGGTTCAAACCTTTTGGCTTAGGGCTTTGAACTTTCGAATTATTTGACTTTTTTGGCTGAGGATTCAATGAGTTTCAGGTACGAAAATTTGCAAAATCCAGTTGTTAGGATACCGTAAAACCTCTAATATTATGGTGATCTGAGTAAAAGTCAGCTGTGGCCGAAGATTCAAAACGACGAAAAATTGACACACATGAACCGAGTGTTACCGTAATTGCACTCGTATTTTTCCGTTTTTCTCGATTTTTAAGCAATTTTTCTTGAAAAGTTATTGAAATATACAAAATAACAGTGCTTAGAATTCATATATTTTCGAAAAAATTACTGAAATTCGCCTAAAAACCGAGAAAAACGGAAAAATCGTTTTGAAAGTGAGTAATGTTCCTTTAAATTTTCGTGGTGAGATACCGCCGGGGCCGCGGTGTCGGTTTCTCGGCCCCCGCTGACTTTCACTCAGATTACCATAATAGAAGGGCATGCCCTTCTATTTTTCAACCGCCTTCTCGAGGTGCCCTTATATTAGAGGTGCCCTTCTATTGGGGGTGCCCTTATATTTTTCAACTACGCTCTCGAGGTGCCCTTGCATTGGAGGTGCCCTTCAATAGGAGGTGCCCTTCTATTAGAGGTTTTACGGTATAAATACATGAGTAGGAACGCGAATTCAGATACGCTAAAAGTAGTTAAAAAACTACAATATCTACGTATGTTAGCCAAGGAACAATAATCAGTCAGCTCTAGAATTAGGATCTAGAAGACTAAAAATTTGAAGTATGTAAAAATCTGCCATGATATGGGCCATATCATATGGCCGTCGAAAAAAAAACCCTCCAAAAATTTCGAGAATTAGCACTGAAATCGAGCAAAATTTGGCACCGTCGTAGATTTCTGAGCGGAACTTTTTCAATTGAAGAGTTACAAAAAAGTTGTCAACTACAAAATAAAGTTCAATGTTTGATTCAGATACCCTCAAATTTTCAAACAGAAATAACTACTTTGAATTAGTTTTTCAGCGACTCAAAGTTTCCGTTTTTCAACTGTTTTTCAACAAAATCTTAAAAATTGAGAATATCAGAAGCACTAAATTCTGGATCTACTAAAAATTATAAAATTTTATTCTTATAAGTTCAGAAGTTCTATGATAGTTTGAAAACCTAATTCTCAAACTGTAAAATTCTCATAACTAAAATTTACTTTAAAGTTTCCTACGAAGAGGAAAAAGAAAATAGGTTTAAACTGTCAAATTAGTCAAACTGACTAACGAGAAACGACTATTCGGTTGAAAAAAGATTCAGAAAAGTTCAAGAAACCAAAATTATTTTCCTGACGACGGTCAGTCTGTAGTCACCATAATCAGTAGTCGTTGTTAACTAATTTGGGCGGTCTCAAAGTCAATCAGATTGAAAATTGGGAAAAAGTCATGGGACAGTTTTTGGAGAACTTGAAAAAAGTATTAATGCGTCAAACTTCTGCAAGAAAACAATGAAAAAAAATATACTTTGAGCATTTCAACATAACCTTTGCTCAAACTTTTTTTTCAATGAAAAATCCCAAGATTAAGATTGTTGACATGAGGTGTAGGCGAAAAAGAAGAACACTCGAAAAGTGGTGGAAACATGGGCGATTCTCAAACAAAGATGATGTCAAATTTTTGAGAGAAAAATAAGGAAGTGACGTGGCAATTGAGAACTGGATATATATATATAGGAATGTTACCAGATGGGGCTAACTTGAGAATTATTGACTCCAAATCTCAAAATTTTTCAAAATTCAAATTCCAACGCCTCCTTTTTTGAACAAGGTTGATAACATCAGAATTTGAAGGACTTCAAGAACTAGCAAAAATTCGGCATACAAGAATGGATCTATCAGTTGAAAAATCCCAACTTTTTGGTTTTGACAAAGGTTTTTAATTTTTCTTTAAATTTTTTTTCCATTTAATTTTTCTGAAAGTATTAACGGTGTTTCCCAAGGGGAAACGCGCTCCATCGCCAACTTGGATGAAATTTGAATTTTCAGCTTTGAAAACAGCGAAACATGTTTTGGTGGGTGCGTGGACTCCTCGTGGATAACTCGGGCAGCAGCCGAATGGTCCACGAGGAGTCCATGCACCCATCGAAACATGTTTCGCTGTTTTCAAAGCGGCGGGAAAGCTGAAAATTCAAATTTCATCCAAGTTGACGATGGAGCGCGTTTCCCCATGGGGAATATCGCTAATATATCCTCGTCTAAAGCAGATATGGTCCATAAAATGGTGCAAGTCTCATTTTTTGTTGTTGACAACTTGTTTGGGTCCTTTAGCTTTTTTTATAGAACATGGACGCTGGAGGAGACCGTGGAAAAAATGGTAAACGAAAAATGGAGTTCAAGAATGTTTAGAAAGGTTAATTTCTTCTACAGTACTTTTCGAAACCATACAAGTTGATATCATTAAACTACTCATTCGTGCATACCTTTTTTGACAGTACTGTATAAATTTAATAATCTTGAAACCAATTTTTTAAAGATTTAAATAATCTGCAATTTGACTTGTCGTCTTTCACAGAATTCTAATAATACTGTAACTTGTTCCAACGTCGAAACTCAGATTGTGGAATATTCAGTACCGGCCATAATGATATTCGTTTTCTTATTTTCAGTTGAAAAACGCCAACTTTGAGTTGCTGAAAAACTAATTCAAAGGATTTATTTTTGTTTGAGAATTTGAACTTCAATTTTGTAGCTGACAACTTTTTTTGTGTCTCTTCCATCAAAAAAGTTACACACAGAAACCTACGGCGATGCCAAAGTTTGCTCGATTTCAGTGTTAATTCTCGAAATTTTTTGAGCATTTTTTCGACGGACCATATCTTGGCAGAGCGAACTTGTACAAAAAAGTTGTCAACTACAAAATGAAAATTCAAGGGTTGATTAATGCACTCTCAAATTTCCAAACAGAAAAATTGACTTTGAATCCATTTTTTCAGCTACCTAAAGTTGACGATTTTCCACTGAAAAGAAGGAAAACGAATATCATTATGGCCGATACTGTAAATCGAAAAGTCTAGAGAACCCATCGGATACTGTATTTTGGTCAGCTGTTTGGCTAAACCCAATGGAGGTTCACGTGATTTCGTGAAGCTCTCAAAAATCATATGTCAATTTGTTTCCCTCCCCATCAGAAGGGGGAAAACTGTTGAGGAAAAGGAGGAAAAGGAGCCACCACCCCGATAAACAAACGAACAAAACTGATTTCGAAAACCTGAGAGAAATGGTTTCGTTTCGAAATATTCAACTGTTAAAGTGTTTTATTGAGGAATCAGATTTCGAAATGAAACTGAAATTCTTAAAGTCCCGGAGCATCTTAAAAAGTGCAAGTAAGTCAAGAGCAAACACAAAGTTCACTTTTTTGATCTACTGGCAATTGGGAACTTGAGGAAAGTAAGGAACTGGTAAGAACGAAAAATAGGAAGATGAAGCCAGGCGTGAATAATTAGTGTCACTTGAGGAGCGAGAGAGAATAGGAAAAGCAGAGAGACGCAGACAGTGAGACGATACGGTTTAGACAATTTGGGAAAAGGAGAAACACAGGCGCCCGGTGGGGGGAGCGATGGGTGTGGGAAATAAGGAGGGGAGGAAAAGGTACATTTTGTATGATGATGGAGTGAAAGAAGAAACAGAGAGGGAGAGTGCGAGGAGCAAAAAACGGACACATTTTGAGGTCTCTCTCTCATTGTGTCTGTTTGCTTCTTATTTCCAAACGACGAGCCAGACGGGAAGGAGGGAAATGGCTATGATTGTGATGGAAAGGTGGAGAGAAGGGAAAGTTTTATTTTTATTGGAGGCTTCGCGCAGCTGTTCGTTTTATTAGGATTGTTAGGAGAGGATTTGTGGAGAAGAGTTACACTTTGTTCAGTGAAAAAATAACGAAGAATCGGATCCCAAGGATTGACCAGCTGATTCACTCATTAGCGGGTTCAGCTCTTTTCAGCATTAACAGTATTATTCTTATGTTGTTTAGAAGACGCAAAACTGGATCGTAACGGAATAAAACATACTAACTTTGTCAATAATTGGACATATTGAATATGCATGTTTTTTATAAAGAATGTCTCTAGTGACCCAGTTTCTTACTTGAAAATTAGGCCAAAAATGATTGCACAAATGACCATTACTGTTGAAGGTCGCAGCACTGGAAGTACGGAAAATACAGTAGGAATAGTTATGTCGCATCGAATTGGCGTGCCTCTTCTTGAAATTCAGGATTTTCCAGCTTTACATGTCATGTCACACCCTCAATTGAGGGTATACAAGAAATTCTAAACTACAAAACTAAACATCGAAATCAATAAATTTTCACAAGCTTTCAGACAGATCGATCAATTAGATCTACTTTTCGAGACCCAAACTTTACCTTTTCCAATTGAAAAAAACAAAAATGACTATCGTCATTGCTTGCTCTATTATTTCTCAACCCCTATACTACCTGGAACTGATCATCTAAACTCACGAGAAACTACACTATTTCCTAACAGTATTTGCACTTTTAATTGGCTCAAACCACACCCTGAAAATAACAGCTGAACCTAATCAGAGACACAAAATAAATGTATTCAAAATGAGCTGATTATTTTTAATCAGATTAGTGTTAATTCTTGAAGGTTGTTTCATCATGTGATGGAATTAGGAAAAGCTGAAATAGGTGATCATAGTTCAGAGCAAACTCCTAGTTTACAGTGAGCTGGAAAACTTGGATGTTGAGGAGTTGGTAAGGATTTGAAGAGAAATTCGATAGAGGGTTTCAATTTCTACCTTTTCTCCGTCTTAAAAACTTTATCAACATGAAGTCTCAAGAAAGCTCAAAAAATAGAAAATAGAATTAACAACAAATAAACCATATGGCCCCACCAATAGTCGGCATTTCTTTGCACAAATCAAAACACACTAAATCCTTCGATGAATGAGGTATTGAATCAAATCGACCCACCGGATGAGGGAGGGTCGATTGGCGCCCAATTGGCGCAACTAATGTCCTTGCTTCCTCCTTTTCTCGGCCTCTTTTATTCCCTGGCGCCACCCTGTTTTTATGAGTAAATGTTCCTTTTGAATTCGAAAATGGTGAAAAGAAGGTGTATGTTTTTATTCATCACAGACTGTATAAAGTACCCATGGTTTAAAATAAATACAATGGAACAGGAATAGAAGGACGCAAGTGAAGAGAATGCACAACCTAATGCTAAAGATATGGGGGATCTTACAAAAAGACATCAAAAAGAAAGCCGACAATGTTTGACTTAGAGAAGTTGAATGTCACGACCAGAGCAATTTCTGCAGCATGAAATGGTTAGATTTGAGTATTTCGCACTTATGGGACGGACTCTTTCCTCGCAAGGCGACCGATGGAAGAGGGGTTGGAGGTCGAGTTGAATGAAATCACGGACTTCTTCGGAGGTTACACTGAAAATGAGACATTTGAAGTGGTGAGCCTCAAAACTTTGTATAATAGAGCTGGTCACTTTCAAATACACTGTTTGAGGCTCCGAGACATTTGCCCACTATTCATTTTGCAACCAAGACATTTCGCAACCGCAATAATTTGCAACCAAGACATTTCGCAACCGCGACGTTTTGTAACCAGTCATTTCGCAACTCTATAAACTAGTCCACTATACGTTCATTGAGGTTGTATGGGATTGATGGTATTGTGAACTATTCCAGGTTATAGTCTACATTTTGAAAGTTGTGAATTCCACGCGAACTTCTTACAAAAAATCTGGATTTCGTGGTTTCAAAATGACATGGTTGCCGATTGTCGCGGTGACAAAATGACCGGTAGCCAAATGTCGTAGTTGCGAAACGACTGGTTGCGAAATGTCTCGGAGCCAAATAATCAAAAAACAATCCCTTGCAAATATTAAATTTCACAAATTTTCTTGACATTCCTTTTTATGTTATAGGCACACAAAGTTTTTATCAATACATGTTCTCTTGAAAATGCGTTTTTCACAAAAATGCAATTTTAGGTGCTCTACTGGATGTTAAACTGACCGCTCCAGACAAGTTATACTAAAAGTTTTAAACTGTAAAAATGAAGAAAAAGGTTTGAAGTTTTTAATTCAAAAAAAGTTTAGCGATTGGGCGTATTCTCTCAATGGGGGAAGTACCAGAACTTCGAAGTTTGAAATTTTTCTCCCATAAGTATTTTCTATTTTTTCCAATTTTTCTAATCGTGTAATTGCAATTGGAAAACAATCCTGGCGTAAAAATAATTCTGCCCCCTCCTCTTAATATCCTATCTGTTTTAAAGATTTGGGTCAGAGTTCAGAAACATGAGAACCAACTCTCAAATCTTCGGTTTTTTTTTCAAAAAATGAACTCACTTTTTAGTCTTAACAGCTTGTTGCACCCCTACCAGAGTTTTCAACAAGTACTCATTTTTCGAAGTCAATTCATCACATCGTATTGATTGAGCCAGAAATTTACATTTCCAAACATCACGGTCTATTCGAAGTCTATCGGATTCCTCGTCTTCTACCATTAGCTGAAAATACGATTTTTTGTATTATTCTTCAGATCCTAGAATTCTAACTGAGTTGGGAAGTCCAACTTTGAAATGACATTCAAGGCAGTTAAAAAAGAACGAACCTTTCCCATATATTCATCCACTCGATACGCCAGTCTAACTTTATCCTCCGTCAAAGCCTCTACCTGTCCTTGCAATTCATCACTCAAAGTTGCAATCATCAATCTCTTCAACTCCGAATTCATCTTCTGCTCTATATTCAACTCTTTCCTCAACAACTCCAACTCTTTCTCCATCTCCGATTCCCTTTCAGAAGTGCCAACTTGGGGTTCCATACTTTTTCTCTCCCTCCTCTCGTCTCTCAATTCTTTTCTCAGCATCACATTATTGTTCTGTTCTGATTTCGAATTCATTGCATATGCGATCAGTTCGGGAAGCTTCTCGGGACACGTGTCGCCTCGTCTGAATATTGGTATTAGTAGTTGAAAAGGTATGTTTAGGTGCAAAATTTGGCAAAGTGAACTTTTTATGGCATCGGATCATGTTGGCTTCCGATTGCATTATAGGTTTAGAGAAAGATTTTTGGAAATTTTATGACGTCAATTTTGATAGCTTGGTGGAGTTACAGTACCGGACAAAAATGGAAAAAGACCAACTTTGGGTGTATAAAAAAAGAAGTTTAGAGGAGTCTGACTGCCCAGAACATAGATCTTATAAAACCTAGATATTCATTTTTGTAGTTGACAACTTTTTTGTACGACATTTCATCAAAAATCCATGTGTATAAATCCTAAAAATGGATTTTTCTTGAAATTCACACGAACAACTTTCTACGGGGAAGTCGTATAAAAAAGTTGTCAACTACAAGAATGGAGATCTAGGCTTGATTCCTATACCCTGCAATTTCTAAACTAATCGGACTACTGTAGACCACATTTTCAGACACCTAAAAATAGCCTTTTTCTACTCAAAACACCACATTTGATACATTTCTGTCCGGTACTGTAACTAGTTTTTGAGCTTCCCAGTGTCTATCAAGAATCGAAAATTGTAGCATAATTTTCGAAGTCTTCTTAAGCCTAGATGCTCATCTAATCTTAGACTCTACTAATCTTCCTCAATTCTCAATAGAGCGCAATTGCTGCTATTGATAATCAGGATCTATATGTACGTCTATTTTTCCAGATCTCCACTTCCCAAGTTTTTATACAGATTTGAATCAGACCGCACATTTTCTAGTCAATTTTCAGACTAGTTAGTGAATTTATCAGGATAATCTGGACTTACAAACGTGCTCCATTGGAATCAGTTTATTTTTCATTTTATCAAAAACCTGTTGAATTTCAATAGAGCGTATTTGAAACTCGATTAACTTCCATTATGATTCATGACTTTTGAAATGGTCTCTAATAATCTGTATCGAAAAAATTGTCAGAACAAAAAAGCTTACTTATTCGCCGCTACCGCTGCTTTATAAGGTTCCCATGGAACTATTCTCGTCTTTTTCTGCTTTCCCTTGGCACTATCCGGTGTTGAACTCTCTGATTTTTCATCACTATTCCTCTCGATTTCTTCAGGTTTTCGATTGGTAAAATGAACTTCATAGTCTCCACCTTCTTCAGCTAGTGATAAATCATGAGCATGGTATAAATCCAGAAGGTCCATTTAGTTAAAAGGGGGAATAAAGGAAAAAGTCAATAAAAGGGAAGAGACTGGTGGCCGTGAAGAAGAAGACCTCCGCGGCCAGCAGTCCTCCTGTCATGCTTATCGGGGCAAAAAGATGCATCATCGAAACGAAAAAGGAGAGAGAAAATTGGCAGGTTTATTTTTCAAAAAAACATAGAAATCAGTTCTTATTTCGATTGAGCAGTTTGTGCAGACTCATCTTCCGTCAGTTCGATTCCATGGTGTAAGATGAATGTCTGAAGAGAGAAAAGAGAGGAAAATGATATATCGATTTTTGGTTTACCTTCACTTGTTCCGCCAAATTCTGAGCTGCCACTTCGACAGAAACGTTTTTCGGAGCTCTGAGAGCCAATTTGATTTCGCTGGAAGAAGACAAAAGTGTTTGGAGAAAAGTAAACTGATACTCACTACTGTCCGGGATCCTTAACCTTGTTCAACGTCATCTGAGAAGACGTTGGCGCCACTGGAATCTTGACATTCTGCTTAACAGCCTGCAACGTCTCCCGATTCTTTCTCTCCTTTTTCGATCCACTATTCGGCGCGAATCCTCCCGTCTCACACAACTTCCGAAGTGCTCCATAGCGACGCCACGGATTGTTGGTGCTGCGTGCTCCCTGCTTTTTGAACGTCGGAAGTTCTCCGGTTTGGACGAATTCGGTGACCTGTTGGTTTGGAGCAAGACGAAGAGTTTTGTATGGCAGTTTGTGGTTTGTGGAAGAAGGAAGAGGAACTGATGATTCGGTGTAGCTCTTGTGGAGAAGAACGACGGATGAGGAGGAGCTCGCCGCCGAGTGAGCATGTTTCAGGGAGCGGGGGTTCAGATTTGAGAGCTGGAAGTGTTGTAAGGATATAAGTCATGCTCAGCTAGTGGTTTCTTGGTAAGGATGGTATACCAAAAAGGAAAAAAATAATTTGATTGCACTCGGAATCGAACCCTCGACTCGCGATTATCAGACCGGAGCTTAACCAGCTGAGCTACATGAAGAGAGTGATAATACCCGCTATATGACTTAGAAAAAGCTCTCTCACCTGAGAACACAATGAATGAACATCATCAGTTGAAGAGCGAGTACGACTATGATCACTGACACGAGACAAGCGTTTTCCAGAAACGTCGAGAGGTCTGAACAGAGCTATTTTCTAGTTCCACCTGCTACTCTCTTACTGCATGATTGCTTTTGAAAAAGAAAAATTGAGAAAATAAAAGATTCATTTAAAACAATCCTTCTCCTACTGGAAGGAGAAACTCACGAGTTTATTTTTGAAATGATAATAGTATTTGACAGTAGTGTTTGGAATACAAAGGGGAAAATGAGATCAAAGATGGGTGTTATTACAAGAGAAAAATCAATTTTTAAACACAGAAAAACTCTCAAATACAGGCGACTGCGGGTCGCAATTCTCCGATGCTTCCTCGTTGATACTGGAGGCGCTGAATGTGTAGTCGCTGGGGAGACGAGATTTGAACGAGTTGCAGAGACGATTCTTGGCACGATCCATCGCGCATCGCTTCTCCTGTGCCACACGGTGCAAATCTTTGAAGTGAGCGTCGATCTTTTGGAATTTGCCGCACGCTTCCTTGGTGGATCTTACGATTTGCGACATTCGCTCACTGTGCGCATTCTTGGCAGCGAGCAGCTCTTGTCTCTGGAAAAAAGGGAATTTGTTGCTTTTGAAAATTCTTGTTTGGGGAGGATTACCTTCTTTTCGATATCTCTCGACACTTCTGGTTGATTCTTTCCGAGTGCAGCAATTTGTCTAAAAATTGAAAATTATAGTTTGGAAGTCTCTTTTGATATGCCTTACCCAACGATCTCTTCAATGTTCTTGCTCAACTTCTCATTCCGCTGCAAGTGCTCCCTCTTCAACTGTTCATGCATCTCGGCCTGTTCGATCATCCGCTTTCCGGAATTGTTCTTCTTGTCAGTAGTGAATGCCAACTGCTCTTCCATTTCAGCCAACTTCCGCAGCTCCGCCTCTATCACATCCATCAAAGTGAGAATGTCCTCACGAACTGTATTCCAAGTCTCAAGTCTTTGCTGCATCACCGGCACATTCTTCTCGGAATTCGCACAAATATCGCGGGCGTCCAGTTTCGCCTTGAGAGTCTGTCTGGACGCAGCCAAACACTCTCGGAGCTCCTCGATTTGCTTCTTTCTCTCCGTCATTTCTCTTTTCAGCTCTTCCGGAGACTCGAGCACTTCTTCTGACAAGTGTTCCGCCGTCTTCTTGGTTGTCAAAATTTCTCTATTGATATCCTCAATCTGTTGAATCAGCTCGGCCTTCTGCTTCTCCATCTCTTCAGTTGCCGCCAAATTGTCAGAGTACTGGCAGACGATACCATT
Source organism: Caenorhabditis sinica (assembly GCA_963932045.1). NCBI lineage: Eukaryota > Metazoa > Nematoda > Chromadorea > Rhabditida > Rhabditidae > Caenorhabditis > Caenorhabditis sinica. Next base: position 13,357,519 of record OZ009943.1, read on the forward strand.
GAGCTCGTTCTTTATTTTGCTGTGATCGTCCATCAGCTCGTTTTCTCGCCGCTTTCGCAAGCTCTGACGAGACAGCAGCTCCGTCTTCTTCTTCTCGGTATCATTGATTTCCCTTTGCAACGCCTCGATTTCCTGCTTCTGATCACTGAACTCGCCGCTGATTTCGTTGAACACCGGAGCGGCCATCTCGTGAAGTTTGATGAATTCGACAAGGAAAGACATGAGCTTCTTGAATCGGGGGATATCTCTTCCAGGTATTACGAAATCACACATTCTCATGTCCAACTTTTGTCCCGAGTTGTCGGAGATGAAGGCTTTCCTAAAAAAAACGATTATTTGAGATCGTGAAGTTTCATTTTTGATACTTACATGCACTGAAATACGATTATCAACGGCACACTCTTTCTGTGCAACTCTGGATCGTGATCGGTGTTAGCCGACATTGGCAGCGTAGCCAAATGAATATCGTTTACGTCGAGGACAACACGAACAAAGTTCATGTATACTAGAAACGCAGTTTCTGGCTGAAAAAAAAAGAAAATTATTCAATTGAAAAACGACAGTTTGAACACTTACCGTTGGAATATTAATGCTGTCTTGCGACAATCCTAAACGAAGCTTTTTATTCAAAACGGCCACAATCGTTCTCACATCGTTGGGGACTAGTATGACTTGTTTTCCGTTGTTCATGTCTGCAATGAGGGAAAATTAGTGGAAAAAGGCTCTATTTATCCCAAAAAAGGCCTGAAAATGACTCCAAAATTAACGATATTGAATAACTGTGATAATTGTCATTAATAATTGTTAATTTTGCATTCATTCACAGGCATTTTTGCGAAAAAATGACATAAAAATGTCCCAAAAATGACACAAGAAACGGGCGACGCATTTGAATTTTACTGCGAGCGCGCCAAAACAGGCGCTGGATTTCTAGGCCATCGGAGTTAGGCCACGAAAATTTTAAGCATTTTTTCGCTGAAAATATGTTTTCTTGGCTGAAAAACTCGCAAAACCGACTGATTTCGGTATGAGAAAAAATGGAAAAAGCGTCATGTAGATTTCCAGAATGGGTTTCTACAAAAATCGTCGAATTTTATGCGGAACAGGTACATTTTGGTTGGAGATTGAAGTTATGAAATAAGGATTTTGTTCCAGGGAATTAAATATTTGTTCGACTGGCAAATCAAGGTGCTAAATGATGCCAACGAGTTTGATAAACAACACTTGATCTTCAGTGCACCGACTAGTGCTGGAAAAAGCATCGTTGCTGAGCTTCTTGGTAGTGAAATAGTGAACTTTCTAGTGAAAATAGGACATTTTCAGCATGGAAAGTGGCCTCAACGGGAAAGAAAGTGCTCTTCGTGCTCCCATACATTTCAGTGGCACGAGAAAAGCTTCATCAAATCCAACGATGCTGGAGACGTGACGATATCGCTGTCTGCGGATTCATCGGTCCACAAGCCTCGAATCCGAACGAATGGATTGGAGCAGTATGCACGATTGAGAAGGCTGGAAGTTTGACGAATCGTGCATTGTCGGAGGATTGGTTTCAGGATATTGGTTAGAATTTCTTTGCAAAAAATCATGAAGGTTAAGCATCTAGTTTCCAGGAATGGTAGTGGTCGACGAGATGCATATGGTGTTTGATTCATCTCGAGGAGCACATATCGAGCATATGCTCTCTAAAATTTTATTGTGGAATCAAGGGAAATCTCAAGAAGATAAAATACGAATAGTTGGAATGAGTGCGACGATTCCAGAAATTCAACGACTCGGAGAATGGCTGGAAAGAGCGAAAGTTTGTGAAGCGAAATTTCGACCGATTGTTTTGGATAATCATATAATAATTGGAATGCAGAATGGAGAGAAAGTGTTTGAAGAAGATCCACTGACAACTCTAGCTCTGGAAAGTTTTCGAAACAACTCTCAAACTTTGATAATGATTTCTTCAAAACTGGAAGCAGAGAAAACCGCGTTGAGTATCGCTAACAAGTTTCACGAGTTGAAATCTTCGGATCCTTCGATGATGGATAGGCTAAAAGAAAGAGCAGATGGGTTGCTATTCATCAGAAATGGTCTGGAAAGACACGGATGTAAAGATCGGAATGTGATGGCTGCGTTGGCGTGGGGAGTCGCTTATCATCATGCTGGATTAACGTTGGAGGAGAGGGAGTGTATTGAGATGGGATTTCGGGAGAAGAGCATTATTATTTTGGTGGCCACGAGTACATTGGCTTCAGGTGAGGGATGAGGAAATTGGCTAGTAACTCGATTTGTAGGTGTCGATTTTCGCCTTTTTTTTTTGAGATTTGAGGTGTCTGATTTACTATCGCACTTCTGAAAAAATACTAGATTTTTCAAACATCCCTAGAAGCAGAGATGGACTCCTAAAAATCAGCAAATTTAGTACTGGCTGAAACTTCGACCCATAACTCGGTTCACACGAACGTTTTGGTGAAGCTGACTCTGAAAATGGAAAGTCCGTGATCGATATTCTCAAATTTTAAAAGAGAATATTTGTTCAAATGCTCTCCTAGTCCTATTAGCGATGTTTTTGATGTTAAAACGCGCTCTATCGCAACATGGCTAAAATTTAAGTTTTTAGGGTTTTTTAATCGTTTTTTCCAGGCACTGAGGTCTCGTGTTTTTCTCGCGGCTTATTCACGAACCTTGGAAAAACGATGAAAGAGGCCAGAAATTAACATGTCAGCCATGTTGCGATATAGCTGGTTTTAACATTAAAAATATCGCTAATACTGAGTTTTCTCATCATTTCCAGGAGTCAACCTCCCCGCCGAACGAGTCATCATCAAAGCCCAAACACGCGGACCATCAGCTCTCACTTCTCTAAGTTACCGCCAGATGGTAGGACGCGCCGGCCGAACAGGACATGCTACAAGAGGCGAGTTTACCGCACGTTTCCTTCCTTCAAAAAAGTACTTGACGTTTTGAACAGACTTCCTGGCCGCCAGGGGGACCTCATTATTATTATTTATTTTAAACCCACAAATCATTATTATTTACATGGAATTAGTATAATCATGGTACAATTTCAAAGAGTTATTTGAGGTTAACGCTGGAAGCATTTGGTTATTTTGAAAGTGAATCGGTTGGGAGAGAGAAGAGGTGTCAACTAGATTAGCATCAAAGTTTAGAGTCTGCTGCTGATGATGGGGTTCCTGTTGAATCCGCGATGATTTGTACTCGGATTTGATAGTTTGGCGAGGTGGCTCGTCCTCCTCACTATCCGACATATCGCATTTTTCGACGCTCTCCAAGTGAGCCGCGGCTTCCATGCTCTTTTTGTGCATTCCTGGAATGTTGTTATATGGATACATATAGATATAATGGGTTCCGGGCAGATGTGTTTTGGGTTGCGTGGGTGGGTTGCGCGCATGGTTCACGCCTATTAGGAGTCACAAATTAGAATAATACGTGGGAAGAGGAGGTGTCAGTGGATTGGCTATTGGCAGCCTAGAGAAGAGAGGTGCTTAGGATAATCGGGACAATGGAGCAAGAAGAATTGTGGAACTGGTGAAAGTTCTAATGCTAGCCAACTTGGTCCCATCCTAATTCAAATGTTTGGGTTGAGTAGTAAGATCTTACTATCAGCAATATTTTTGACGTTTGGCTGCGCTCTATGACAAGAATTTAGGTGTCAAGGGTTCGCTTAATTGTAAGTGAAATGCTTAAAAAGAGTATTCAAGGTCTCAAAACCTGAAAAAAACTGCGAAAAAGCCGAGAACTTCAACACTCAGCCATGTTAGCAATGGAGCGCGGAGTAACATTGAAAGTGACGCTAATAGTAGATCACGACTTCCTGATTGTGAGAGACAATTTTGAATATCTAGAGCTTTAGACCATAACCTTTAGGATTCTAATGGAAAGTTCCTACATACTTTCAGCTAAGTATCAATTTGTTTCTTTTCTCACTGTCTTTGGCTCTGTTCCTATCAGAGAAGCTGTTTCCTTGTGCTGTGATTCTTTGAAAATTGAGACGTGCTTATATGTTAATATCAATGAGAGGCTCATGGCTTGATTTTAATAGGATCATAACTCGAAAAGCGTTTGTATAGTGGACCTAAAAGTTAGAAATACATGTTCCGGAGGTCCGAAAGTACCAAGGTACCAAGTTTCAGCAAATTCCGATACTGTATTCAACATGCGATTATCACCATTTCCCCCAAACTCACCTAACAACCAAGGTGCCGCACTCTGCTGTGGATCCGCGGTCTCCGCTGACTTTGTAATGGTTTCCGGAAGTGGAAGGGAGTGACGAACCATGGCTCCATACAACCCATACTCTGCCATTATCGTACTCTTTCCCCATGTCTTCTCGGTTTTTCTCCACTTTGCACGCCGGTTTTGGAACCATACCTGAAAATGGGAATTCTTGGAATTCATGAATTTCTTGAAGATTTGTTATGTGATGTGCCTAATCTGTTCCGTATCAGGTTTCCTACAAGAAAGCGTGAGAAACTAGGTCAATCTTGGGTTACACTTGCTCAAAGTCAATTGGCCGTGTCTGTGTGTCTCATGTTGTGTTCAGAGAGGAATTCTCTGGAAATTCAATTGACACATTTTCGTTTCCCCTGCAGTTGAGTTGAGATGCCCTCTAAGTTTTCAAAGAAGAAGGAGAAGAAGAGCAAAAAGGAAATTAGCACCAATAAAAAGGGAATGCCCTCAATTCGAAAAGAAAGGCAACTCTAATTGGTTATCCGACACAACAAAAAAAGAAGAAGGAAATGATGAAAAATCAATCAACTGACCTGAATCCGATCCTCCTGCAATTCGGTCTTCCCAGCGAGGACTTCACGAGCATAGACGTCTGGATAGTGAGCTTCATTGAACGCCTTCTCCAGCTCATCAATTTGGTATTGGGTGAAGATGGTACGGTGTCTTCTCTTCTTTCGTTTGCTTGATTTCCCTCCGCCACCAGAAGAAGAAGTAGAAGATGCTCCGATTCCGCCAGAAGTGGAAGAACTTGTGGAGCTCACTTGCGGTGGTTGAGGCTCCAAGACGTCTGAAGTGGAAGTTGGCATACGATACATCAATGGGGCGCTTGTAGGGACACTATTTCCGAGTCCATCAGTTCCGCATAAAGGTCTGCTATCAAATCCGGAGACTCCACAAGTGCTGATATCCATGAAGTTTGGCTGATTTGGGAAGAAGGTTCCCTGGGGACAATAGCCATGAGAGAGATAGGCGTTGCCCTGAAAAATCCATCAAATCAACGAACATCTTTCAACTATTAAGTACCTGAATCCCCAGAATCTCATGTATTGCAAAACTCATCCGCTGAGAGTTGCTCATCTGATTGCTCATCTGCATCGACGCAGCCAATTGCATATCCTCAACGGCCATGGTCATTTTTGAGGACTTTTGAAAGTGGCTGGAAACGACGGAAAAGATTAGGGTCTCGAAATTGGAAAATTGGAAGACGAGCTGCTTATAGACAAATGGGGAATTGGCCCTTTTTGGGATAAGTGAGGAAAAGAAGAAAACGAGGGGAGGAGAGAGAAGGCAAATGATCCAATTTCCGACGAATCGCCGGGGAAGGCCACGCCCCCATGAAGAAATTCTACAGTAGTCTGTTTAGGGAGGCGGAGCTTATGGGGACTCTAATTATCTCAATGAGGGAATGTGAAGTGTTGTTTTGTGGATATAATGGGAACGGGGGTAAATTGATAATTAGAGAAAACAGGAAATGGGTTCCGTCTTTGTGCCGGGGGTACTCTGAATTCTGAAATCTTGACTTTCAGGAGAGAGCTATCTGATTGTGAAGAAATGCGACGAGGAAGCGGTTCGGAAGATTCTGGAGACTCCAATCGATCAAGTGATTCAAGTGAAGAATCGAGATACGGATAGGACGAGTTTGAGCAGATTTATTCTGGAGGTACGGTTCATTTTTTTCTGCTCATAAACTGCAAATCGGGGAGATTTCTTGACTGCTTGAGTTGAGATTTTCTTTGAAATTGCTGTGATTTCTGAAATCTCAAGTAGCCAAGGAACCTTCAATCCAAATTTATCTTTTTCCAGGGAATCTGCACCGGCCTCACCACCACTAAATCCCAAATCCATCAACTCTGCTCACTTCTTCTCTTCCCTTCCCACTTCCCAGATGATTCCATCGAAATGCTCCTCCAAAACTCCTTCATCTCCCTAGAAGACGATCTATTCTCCCCGACTCAACTCGGCAGAGCCGCCATCGCCTCATCCCTACCTCCCGAAGCCTCTCTTGCCATCTTCGAAGATCTCAATTCGGCGAGTCGTGCCATTGCAGTTGACACAGAGCTCCATATGCTCTATCTGGTGACACCAATAAATGTGACTGTCTGGCAAGAATGTGATTGGCATCATTTGTTCTCCTTGTTTTCAAAACTGCCATCTGATCATCGGCGAATCGCGAAGTTGGTGGGAGTTAGTGAGAAATTCATATTGGATCAACTACAAGGGAGGAGGAATCAGAAGATGCTTCAGGTTCATGTCAGATTCTTTTCGGCGTTGGCACTTTTCGATTTGATCAATGAAATGAGTATTTATCAGGTGCATTTTTATTCGAAGATATTCACATGGAAATAACAAGAAAATTTAGGTCTCCCAAAAGTACCGAATCCCTCGTGGCTGTCTTCAAACTCTTCAATCGCAAAGCGCCACTTATGCAGGTTCGCGAATCGCTATCGAAATGTAGGCGTCATGTTGTAGGTCATTGGTTCATTCCGTTTCACAACTGATTGCCTGCATTTAATTCTGCTCTTACACTGATTAGCTTCTGTTTCTTGCAGCGATGATTGTGGCGTTCTGTCTGCGACTGGGATGGACATATTTGAAGGCGTTGCTGGATGGATTCGCGATGCGGCTGTTGTTCGGAATTCGATCCGAGTTGTCCGAGTTGGTCGCGATTGATGGGATTGATGGGCAAAGGTTCGGGAATCGAATAAAGCTGATGATCTGAGACTGAGACATTTCTGAATTTTTCATTCGAATGCCTGAACAATTTAGTAGAGAAATATGGTTTAGAAAGTCTACTTTTTCGAAGTTTCCATCAGAATCCGTATCGTCTACGAGTTTTCTATTTCTGGAGTCAATTTCACAAAAATCAGCAAAGTTACTACCGACTGGAATTTCAATGATGACCCAGAACTCGGTTACCGTTTTGACTCCAGAAATGAAAAGCTCGTAGTCACCCAAATTCACAGAGAAAATTAGACCTGTACACTCAATACATGTTTACAAAAAATCAATGTTTCCAGAGCCCGAATCCTCCACGAACGCGGAATCACTTGCCTCTCCCATCTCTCCGCCTGCGATTCCTCGAAACTCGCTCACTTCCTAACACTAGCAGTTCCATATTCTAGGTGAGCCGCCCCATCATTATAAGTGTTGTCCCGTCCCAATAAAAACAAAAATAAAGGAAAAACATGAGAGAATTTCGTAAGAGTACTGTAGTGGTTTCCCTCTTCCTCCTCTCATCTTGTTCATCGGTTGTCATCACAAATTGAGCTAATTTGAGACGAGGAGAAGGAGAAGAAGAAGGCACTGCCCCGTTTTGTGTTGATTAGGCCAAGAAGAGTGGGGCGATGAAGAAGGAAAACGATGAAGACGATTGAGATGATGATGTGGGTGATGATGAAGAATACACGACGACAAACACAAAACATTTGGGGGGGGGGGGCTCCGAATTCTGACGACCTCGAGAAGGAGGGAGAGAGGAAAATGCGCTAAAAATGAGACAATAGAGAGAGGAACAATATGTGATCGAATGGTATAATTGGAGAGTCGACGACACCTCAATTGTCTAAGGAAACAGTTTAACTTTTTGACGAAAAAGAGTAATTGTTCTCGAAGAATGTCATTGATAATTCTGACTGAATGGGAGGGGAGGAGGCTGTCAATAAGCCTAACCGTTCCCCCTATTATCCGATGCAATACCAAATCGACTCACTGTAATTAATCATTATCCCCGGGGGAAGGGAAACATCACCTGTTCCCTGTTTCTCACACTATATCAACCCACACGTCCGTATGGTGTCCAGTGCATTGTTACGTCATTTGACAGTTCACATTGGCTCATCCTTGTTTTGTCAACCAATTATGACGCCATCCAGTCAACGACCTGTATACCTTGCTCTCTTGTGTCCGAAAATTTTGAATTCTCGACTCTTATTAGTCATTAACACCAAATGTACTACTTATGGGTACATTAGAACGTAAGATGAAGCATTTAGCTAGAGTTAGAAAGTCCTTTTCGAAAAGGGTTTAGTGAAATTTTGGTTGAAGCCTGTATACATATGTATTTTCATATTTCAGATCAAATTCAAACGATGGACTCGGCGAATGGCTTTTCGGAGAGCCCCGCATGAAGTTGACCGATGCTGCACGAATTCTGAAGGAGCGCGCCAGGCATGCACTGATGAGGAGGATTCAGGAGTTGGGAATTACGGTGGAGCTTCCGAAAATGAAGGACGAGGAAGATATGAAGCAGGAGGACGATAAGGAGAATATTCCGGAGAGTTGTGATAGTGGAATTCCGGATAGTTGTCCGGAGGAAGAATCCGCAGAAAATGACATGAAGAGCTTGAATGAAATGACAAGAAGTGTTACGGAGATGTCACTTACGGATGATTTGAGTGAAGAAGAGAAAGACATTTTTGCGGAAGTCACTGTCAAAAACGAGATGGAAGAAGAAGACGTCGTGGAGGAGACAGTAATTGAAGATCTGGATACTTCTCTTCTGAAATTGAAGGCTCCAAAAGACGAAGTTTTCATCAGAAGACTCTCCCTAACATTCTCACCAGCTGCTCGACGTCGCAGTATTCTCAATGGCTCTTTTCTGGAAGATTCGTTTGATAAACCGGTCCCTGGATCCATTCCATGGTCATTTAAAACTCCAAAACGAGAGATTGATGAAGAGGGTCCGAAGACATCGACTCCACAGTTTGAAGACTCATTCGATAGACCTGTTCCCGGATCCGTCCCGATTGGGTTCTCAAAACGGAAATCGATTCTGACGCCAGTGAATTCTGCTAGACGAGATTCCTTTGATTCTATTGGTAAATATTTAGTTTTGAGATTCAAAAAAGTTAGAATTTCAGCATCTGATAACAAGTCGTTCGACGTTTTCGCTACACCGCCGATGAAAGAAGAAAAGCCGAGATTGATAGGAAAGCATTCTAGAGCTGTGGATTTTGTTAGTTTTTGTGTAAAGGAGGATTCCGGTCAAAAATTTTATTGCTTCAAAATATGTTCAGCGTACGAAAATCGTAATATAAATGCTCAAAAATTGCTCTAAAACTCCAAAAATGGTTCCGAAACGAGCTAAAAACGCAAAAGTTGCTTCAGGTGGCCGAGGTTTCCAAAAAAAATGGGGCGGAGTCAGACAATGAGCTAAATCACATCGTTTGCTTCCGTAATCACAATGACGCACATTGGCTGACTCTGGCTCTTTATTGGGAAACTGGGCCTCGGCCATCGGATGCCACTTCTGCGTTTTTTGCTCATTTCGGAGCTTTTTTTGGGGGTTTTCGAGCGATTTTCGGAAATTTTCATTACGATTTTTAGAATCTACACACATTTTTACGTGTATTTAAACAATACAAGTTTTGACCTGACACCTCCTTTAATGTAACCAATCAATTTTGAAATTCCAGATAGACTCCCCACTGTCCTCAATGAGTCCAGCCGTAAAACATGCTAAACTGGAATTCAACAAATTCAAACTCCAAGACATCTTCGGCGTCCAAAACTCGTGGTCCAATTGGATGAAAGCAGCGGCGAAAAGTTCCAGCTATTCTATAAGTCTTCTGGATTCTGGAGTCGCCATTGGAACGGATAACGGAACTGCATTCATCCCACTAACGGAAAACTTCGATGGACCGACAAGTCCCGATCCCAAATACTTTGCTTCTCTCTCAAAATGCACCACTTCACTGAAAACTCGTCTAGACAGTTTGAAAATTCTATTCTTACAATCTCAACCGATAGTTTATCTGAAAACCATGAACGATGCCTTTGACTTGTTTGAGAGGTTTGGGATCAAGGTAGGGTTTTTCAATTTGGAAGTTTCAAAAACTTTTATATTTTCCAGATTTCAAATGTCAAGGTAATTCAAGTAGCCGCGCATCTCAATCATCTCGTGGAATCTGAAAAGGAAGATCATGGAGAGATGTTTCCGATGCTCTTGGAGAAGGATTCAGAGCTTCTGAAGATCTATTCCACATCTTCAGAGCTTCACAAGTCGATTCTAGAAGTTCACGAAATGAAGCGACTTTTCGAAGATCTTTCGGGAACCTCGACTTCTGCAAATGGTTTTAATCTGGAAATGGATTCTTGTCAATCCGTTCTGAACATGTACTACTCTGGAATCTGCTTCGACCATGCTACTTGCAAAGTGTTCATCTCGGAGACTAGAAAGCGAATAGAGGAATTGGAAGAACAAATCTGGAGATTGGCACATGGAAAATTCAACATAGACTCTTCCAACGAAGTGGCGAATGTTCTATTCCATCGCTTAGGACTGGTTTATCCGGAAACATCTGGCTGCAAAATCAAGCAGAGACACTTGCCAACGAACAAACAGATTCTGGAGCAGATGACCAATCAACATCAAATTGTAGAGAAGATTCTAGAGTATCGGCATATACAGTACACACTGACACAATGTTTACTGCCTTTAGCAACGTATGAAAAACGAATTCATTGTAGAATGGAGATGTGTACAGCTACTGGGAGGATGTTGACGAGTGAACCTAATTTGCAGGTAGGGAATATAAAAAGAGATTTATAACTAGATTTTTTTCAGAATGTTCCGAAGCGAGTGTCTTCTGATGGTCTATCAGCTCGTCAACTTTTCAAAGCATCCCGAGGAAATATTCTCATTGGAGCTGACTACAAACAACTGGAACTTCGTGTGCTGGCTCATCTCTGTAATGATGCAAAACTAGTCAAACTGATAAGCGAAGATCGTGATCTATTCGGAGAGCTGTCTTCAGAATGGAAGTTTTCTCGTGACGTCGTCAAGCAACTCTGCTATGGACTAATCTACGGAATGGGTTCGAAGACTTTGGCAGAATTGACACGAGTGAAACTGGAGGAGGCGGAGAAGATGCTTGCGTCTTTTTTCTCCATGTTTCCCGGAGTTCGATCTTATATCAACGAGGTTAAGGAGAAAGTTGGAAGGGGAGAGAAAGTAGAGACGATTTTGGGTCGAAAGAAATTGATCCAGCATGGAGTGACCGGGGAGGAAAAAGCCAGAGGTGAAAGAGTCGCTGTGAATTTTACGATTCAAGGAAGTGCCAGTGAGATATTCAAAACAGCAATTGTTGAGATGGAGACGAGATTTAAAAGTAAAGGTAGGTCCTAAATATTGAGCATTCTAACCATCTAGGAATCCAATTTTTCAGCTCTCCATGACGCGAGAATAGTGCTCACCATACACGATGAGGTATTGGTTGAATGCTCCGAGAGCCGGAAATCAGTCATCCAGGAAATCATCCGAGAATCAATGCAATCTACGCTATCACATTTGTTACGGGTCCCAATGAAGATATCACTAAAAACGGGTCGATCATGGGCGGATTTGAAATAACAATAATAATACGGTTTACTTTATTGATTTTCTGTGCAATATTTGGATTTGATTGAATGAAACTTTCCATCTAATATCACGTTTTGTTGGCTGTAATCCTTCTGTATGATTTCAAGAACGATATTTAACTTCTGGGAAAAAATTTTCAACCCAAATATCCAAAATATATACAGATGAAGTTCTGCATTCGAAACTTTATCTGTGAGCACAGTCAAGAGATTCCGGGAGCTATGGAGAACTTTTCGAGCTACAAAAAAGGACGAGTCCCCGTTTTTCACATCTACGGAGTCACGGATTCTGGCCAAAAAGCTTGTCTTCATATTCACGGAGTCCTACCCTACCTAGTCCTTCGAGTTGGCGGAAAAGTGAATCCGGTTGTGTTGCAAGCGATGAGAGCAAAAGTTAATAAGGGAATTGAGAAGGAGATTGAGACAGCTACAGGAAAGGCAAACAAGTTCTCACCTGATTATGTGTACAAAATGGAGACGTTTAGTAGTCGGTAAGAACGAGCAAAAAAGGAATTGCATCGACCGGGAATCGAACCCGGGCCGCCCGCGTGGCAGGCGAGCATTCTACCACTGAACCACCGATGCGCCGACATGAAAATGCGATCAAAGTAATGTTGTTTGGTAGTAAACAAACGTTTCGCATTTTCTTTTAGTAGAGCGTTCTTCTCGACCAAAACGAACAAGATCCTGTTGTTTACTACCAAAACATTACTGCTTTGTTCGATGATTTGCTTCTAAGCATCGGTGGTTCAGTGGTAGAATGCTCGCCTGCCACGCGGGCGGCCCGGGTTCGATTCCCGGTCGATGCAATTACTTTTTTCTTTTTTTCTTTTGTCCCAGTCTCTTCAAATTCAATGATAACATCTTCAGATCACTCTACGGATATCAAGACGAAGAAGAGGACTTCGTGAGGGTCTACTTCTCCTCCCCCTGGTATCTTCAAAAAGCGACACATGCTCTCGGAAAAGAAGTCATCGAAAGACCCCTATTCCAGCCATTCGAGGCACATCTCCCGTTTCATTTGCAGTTTTTCATTGATAATTCGATTTTTGGAATGGATAATATTCATTTGAAAAATGTCAAGTTTCGAGTGGATCCTGCAGATGATGACGATGATGTTATTTATCAAGATTTGACAGTGGGAGATGTGAAAAATGATTTGAAATTGTTATCTCCATATGAGAGGAAGACGAATTGTCACGTGGAATGCGATGCGATGGTGTCGGATATTCTGAATCTCGAGATGCTGGCTGACAATGGTAAGGGGTTCGGAATCTTTTGAAGAATTTGTAATCCAGATTCTATACATTTTCAGTTCACTCCTCAAATCCGGGTTTGGAATACATTTGGAGAGAGGAAAAAGAGCGATGTGATGCGTTGGGAATCGAGTTGAAGGATGTTTTCAATTCTTGTAAGCTGGCAAGTGAAAACTGCTAAAAATCGAAATTTCATTTTCCAGATGAACCCCGCAAGTCTACCATCTGGCCACAAGAGCGAGAAATGCTTCGGACCGCCCGAAAATTCGCTAAAAGATTCCGCGAGGAGCGATGCATGTCCGAGCAGTTGGATGATTTGATGACAACGAGAATCGCTGAAACACAAACGTCTTCTGCTTCTGATGTGACGATATGGGAGTCGCAGGAAGAGGATAAGACTACTGTAGAAGAAGTGAAGAAGAGAAGAATGGAACGAGAGAAGACTCCAGAAGAATTGGATGATGAGAGGCAGAAGGAGGAGGATAGGGAGGAGGCTCCGGAAGATGATGATAATGATCCAGGGACGCAGGAGGCGGAGATGACGATGATTACGGATAGTCAGAAGGTTTCGAAAGATGAAGACGACAAGCAAAAAGAAGAAAAAGTGATGGAGATTGATGATGATGATGAGGAAGAAGAGAAGGAATCGGAGGATCCAGACAAAACTCTGGAAGACATCTCATCTGGAGAAGAGAGTCACGAGGAAGTGATTCGATGGATTACCACGAAAAGCGCCTACGAACAAAACTTTATTAGCATGAATGAGAGCTTGTGCGAAGCCAGAAGACCGGATATTCGAAGACAGTTTTCGAGGGAGATGACTGAATGCTCTGTGATGAGCGATGATACTGTAGTGGCTCCAGCCGAGCATTCACAGGCACTTGAACAGACTAAGTTGTTGTCACAGACGTCTGTAGGTAGGAGCCATATTTTCAATGTTACACTGCGCTCTATCGCTAATATGGCGAAAAATTGAATTATTTGGATTTTTGCACTTTTTTTTGGAGATTTTTAGACCTCTCTTGTGAAATGTCCAAAACCTGGAAAAACGATAAATTTTTGCTATAGAGCGCGGATTAAAATTGATAACATCGCAAATAGACGATATCCGATTTCAGATGAGCCTTCTGAATCCGAAAAATCTGGAGAATCTGACATCGTTGGATTATGCATTGCCAGCTTGGAACTCCTAGTCGACACTAAAATGCCCATGCCGAATTTCGTGGTAGGAGAGTTTTCACAGCTTCAGGTTGAGAGAAGATCAAATCAAATCCGACTGGATCAAAAATGCGCGTAGATTCCGAAATTCATAATAAAAATGCACGCAAATTGCTCTAAAATCAAGAATAGGGGACCCGAAATGTTCCAAAAGGGCCGTGGCCGAGTTTCTCAAAAAAGGGGCGGAGTCGGCATATGAGCGCCTATGAGATCCTCAGAATCCGAATGTTCTGAAATATAACATTTCAGAGGTTTGAAGATTTCTGAGTTTCCTAAGATACTCATTTTCGGAGTTTTAAAACGATTTTCTTGCTTTTCCATTATCCTTTTCGGAATCTGCCCATATTTTCAGATTTTTGAAATTTTCGTTCTTCTCAAAAATACCTATTTTTCAGTTCGACCCAATCGTCTCGATCTCTCTGGCAATTTACGACGACGTCTGTCGAGACTCCGCCCCCAAACTGCACGTTCTCCTGACAACCATCCCAAATGGACCATCGACATTCGATTCGAGAGTCGTCTACTGTGCCAGTGAGACGGAAATGTTGGAGGAAGTGGTGAAATATGTGGTGCAATATGATGTAGACGTTCTTGTGGGATACGAGACGATACGCTTGTCATGGGGATACTTTATGAGGAGATACAAAGTTTTGGGATCGGAACTTTCGATGGATAGAACGAAACCGGAGAAATCAGAAGAGCAGAGAAGCAGTGAAGAGAAGGATGTGGTGGGAGCGGAGGCGCCGAAAGGGAGACTCTTGGTTTCAGTTTGGAAAGTGGTTAGGAGTGATTTGAAATTGAGGAATTACGATTTGGGAAGTGCAGTGGCAAATGTCTTAAGGAGGAAGATTCCAATGCTTGACAACTCCACGTTGATGAGAAGAATAAGAGCAAATCGGTCAAGAGTACGGTAAGCTACCGTAGTTTGTCAATTTCAAAAAAAATCACTTTTCAGAAACGACGTCTATCTGCACCTCCTAAAGCTCTCAACTGTCAATATATCCTTGTTAATCGAGATGAATTGGTTCTTGAAAAATGCCGAAATGGCGAGAGTCTATGGAATTCAATTCCATGAAGTATGGACGAGAGGTTCCCAGTTGCGAGTCGAATCTATGCTTCTTCGATTGGCTCATCGTATGAATTTCGTTGCTCCGTCGATCACACATCTTCAAAGGAACATGATGGGCTCTCCTGAGCAACTTCAGTTGATCCTGGAGCCTCAGTCAAAAGTGTACTTTGATCCAGTTATTGTGCTAGACTTTCAGTCACTCTACCCTTCAATGGTCATTGCTTATAATTACTGTTACTCGACGATTTTGGGAAAGATTGCGAATCTGTCACAGATGAATAATGAGAATAGGAATCGAGAGGAGATCATTCTGGGAGCCATCAAATATTATCCTAGTGTGAGCTCTTATCGGAAAATGTGCATTTGAAAACAAACTGTTTTTAGAAAGACGATCTGGTGAAGATGGTGGCCTACAAAGAAGTGTGTGCTTCTCCACTGGCAGCGATGTTTGTGAAGAAACCGAAGAGAGAAGGAGTGCTTCCACTTTTGCTTAGAGAGGTGAAATAAGTCATTGGTGGTATTATCAGGGTTAAAACGCGCTCTAATGCTAACATAGCTGAAATTTAATAAATTTTTATTTCACGGATTTCCCGGCTTATTTTCAGGATTCGAAGTCTCATTTAATTTGAGTCTAATTTAAGTCCACGAGAAGTAGTTGAGGCTTCAAAACCCGGAAAAAACGGTGAGGTTAGCAATAGAGCGCGTTGTAACCTTGAAAATAGCGCTGATAGATTTCAATGGTAACCAATTTTTTACAGATCCTCGCCGCCCGTATCATGGTGAAGAACGCGATGAAACGTGTCAAGAGCAAGAAGCTGAAGCGAATTCTAGATGCTCGACAGCTGGCGCTGAAACTCGTCGCGAACGTTTCATATGGATACACAGCTGCTAATTGGAGTGGTCGAATGCCGTGTGCTGAATGTGAGGATTTGCAAACTTTGATACTATTAGCGTTCCAAAAGTGTGGCTGACGCGCGCGTTTTTTAGCACTGGTAGATCAAAGTTTTCAAAACTACTTTTTGATCTATCAGTTCTAAAAAAAGAGCCGCCCCAACTAGTAGAACTTTCAATATTTTCAGTGGCCGATGCGATTCTGGGAAAGGGGCGAGAAACATTGGAACGAGCGATTGAGATGGTGCAAAAAGGGGATTATGGTGGATCGGAAGTGATTTATGGAGACACGGATAGTATGTTTGTGTTGGTTAGAGGAGCCAGTGTAGAGGAAGCATTCGAGATTGGAAGAAGGATTGCTGATGATGTGACGAATTCGAATCCGGATCCAGTGGTGTTGAAATTAGAGAAGGTCTACAAAGGATGCGTTTTGGAGACAAAGAAAAGATATGCTGGTTGGATGTATGAACATGAGAAGGATGAAGGATCACTGGATGCGAAGGGAATTGAGACTGTTAGAAGAGACACATGTCCGATTGTTTCGGAGGTTTTGGAAAAGTCTCTAGGATTGATTTTCTCGCAGAATTGGAGGACTCTTATCACATATCTCAATACGATGGTGCTATCACTTCCGAATGAAAACTTCTCGAAATTCGTTTTCTGTAAAGAGTACAGAGGGGACTATTCACAACGAGCGATGGTTCCGCAGAAGAAGTTGGCTGAGTAAGAGGAACTTCAATATGTTTCAAAAGCTGCTTTTGAATTTCAGAGCCCGCCTACGAAATTGCTCTTCTCATATAACACTTCGTGGAGAACGAGTACCGTATGTGATCATTGATGGGGTATCCGGATCTACAGTATACTCGTGTGTCCGATCAATAGAGAACTTTACCAAGAATCCAGATTATAAGGTTAGAGACTGAGAGGGAGTTTTGAAAAAGAAATTTGAAAGTTTCAGATCAACACTTACTACTATTTGAATGCTCATATTCTGGCGGCTCTTCGAAGGGTTACTGATCTGATTCCGATGAAAATCGACTTTCTCCGATTGGCGGCTGATCAGTGTTTTGTGTAAGATCATCAGGGTCTGAAGTAGAATTCTAGAAAAAATTTCCTTCAGAACCGACTGCGCTCGAATCGGAAAAACGCCATGGTGTGTTGAGTGTGAGACGAATCCGGATGAATTGGCGTTGGCACTGGTTCAATCTGGAAGAGAGAACAGAGCGAGAACTCGTTAGTTATTTTGATTATTTTTGATTCATAGATTTGAACTTTTTCAGAAATCCGACAAATCTGCACTAGCTGTCAGTCATCGAGTACAAGGATTGGCGATGAGCAAGTGCTGGAGTGCAAGAATTTCGCATGTCTGCTCCGTCAGACAATGTCGATTATGGATCGAGCAAGAATTAATTATGTTATTTCTGCACATTGTCTGTTCTGATTATGTTTTTTTTTTCTTTGTGATTGAATAAAATGTAAATATTCGTCTGTTCAGTTTTGGGTCTTTTTTGGCTCCGCGACATCTCGCAACCACAACATTTGGCAACCAAGACATTTGGCAACTGGACATTTCACTACCGTATGCAGTAGTTCAGTTTACCTTCGTATTGGTTACATGTATTTGGTGATATAATATTAATCAATACAGGTTGTCATCTGAACTTATTCCAAAAAAAGTGAATTTCGTGGTTACGAAATGAGCTTGATGCGGATAGTCGCGGTACCGAAATGACCGGTTGCGAAACGTCTAAGTTACAAAATCCATGTGAGTTGCGAAATGTCGCGGAGCCCTTTTTCATAATGGCCGAAGACCTGAATCCTAATTTAGAAACACTACTTCAATTTATCAGATCACTTTATTCATATCAAAGTCACTCATTACATTCCCAAATCATTACATCCAAATTTATCCAGGAGCTTGCTGACAAGTAACTGAAGTAATTGCTCTACCCGAGAAAGTCCAAACGCTGTTTTCATCCAATAAAGAGCACTCCAAAGAGATTTCTTGATATCCGGTAGTAGTGGGAGGGGGGCCACCTTGATTCACATTGAATACCATATAGATACTGTACCCAGACAATCCTTGACAGTACACTTGCAGAGTCATTCGGTTTCCGGTGCCGGTTTTTCTGGAAGTATTCGAAGCTTTGCAGATAAAATCTAATTTAAACTCACATTCCGTAATGAACATCGATAAGAAACTGTGGATCGTTCGAGTCACCTTTGCCGAGGGTGATCAGATTATTGCTACATTTTGAAGTGTCTATTGGTTTTGTGGTAGTTGTGGAGGTAGAGGTACTCGTAGATGTAGACGTTGATGTGCTGGTAGAGGTACTGGTAGACGTGCTGGTCGATGTAGACGTTGAAGTTGTGGTGCTAGGTGTAGTTGAGGTGATGGTTGTTGGAGTCGTACTCGGTGTGGTGGAAGTTGAAGTTACGGTAGTGGATGTAGATGTGCTTGTGGAAGTTGATGGTGGGATTGTTGTGCTGGCTGTTGTTGTAGCGGAGGTACTGGTAGTAGTGCTTGTAGAGGTAGTAGGTGTAGTTGGGGGATTGACACAATTCCTGAAATGAACATCTTTGCAGCAGTTTTTGTTTTCGTTTTCGAAAGTTAAGTTTTTTCCATCAGTGCACAAAGAACTACCCTATCAGAATATAAAGCTTTAAAATATTGGTGACAAGTGAAACCGGCCGAAATGGCGGCTCGGTGACAGTGTCATTCAAAACGAACTATTGAAAGATCTACTCTGATAGATCACTGAATTGTAAGAAAAAAACTAGAGCATATGTAAATTCCTAGAAGCAAAGATATGAGCCCCCTAAATCATCTAAATAAGTGTTGGCTCGAGCTTTGATGATCCATAATTCGGGTCATGTGACCGTTGTGATGAAATCGGCTCCAGAAATGGAAAGCCCGTAGTCGATATTGTATAAACCCATATGTATTAACAAAGAAAGTTTGAAGTTCATAAAAAGTTTGCAAGCTCGCATACTCTTCTAGTAAAACATACATGGTCACTGAATCAATAGTCCACTGGTCATACGCTATCATACTTCCGATTTGGTTCTCTGCCTGTGACACACGAAGCCAAAACTTCTTCAGCTCTTTTCCGTTTCCGTAGATATAGTGTCCATTGGGTGTTCTTCTGAAATGGACACAAGTCTCATACCTAGTTGGTAGCTCTTTAAAAAGTCAACTCACCGAACGGTTAATTCAAATGGTTGCCCTTTAGTGAATGGTCGAGTAGAAAACTCTTCATTCTTGTTCCATCCTCCCCCCTAAAAATAATACACTGTTTGAAAACTCATTTGTGTTCCTCTCACATTCCAATTATTATAGATTATATCATTACGCCACCATCTCATTGAAATATGCACGGGGATCACAGATCGTTGAAACACTGGATTAAAGCCTCGATAGAAGTTGACATTTGATCTGGAAAGTGAGTTATGATGTGAAACATTGCGAAACACAACTGAAGTTGAAAGGATGACTGTCTATTTTTTACTTACTCTGAAGCGTTTTTCCATATATGTCCAGTAAGTGTGATATTGTCTCCGACTTGCAATATTCTAGAGAAGTTGATCGCGCGCCAACGGAGGTCTCCATAGTTGCTCTAACAAGTATTTTTTAGATTATGAGGGGAAAACGCTTTAACTCACAATAGTGTTGCAATCCAGAATTGGTAATGGAGCTGTTAAATCATATGGAGTTGTAGAAGCTCCAGGAGTCGTCGTTGTAGTAGATGGAGTTGTAGGGGTAGTATTAGGTGGGCGAACGCAGTCCCTGAAAAATTTTGCTCTCAAATCAAAGTGCTCCAACTAATATTACATTTGCACAGTGTCAATAGTCCACTCTCGATAACCCATCATTCCTCCAACTTGATGACTTGAAACGGTTCCAACTATCCAGTATTTCTTGATAAATTGTCCGTTGCCATACACATCATAGTAATTTGATTGCCTTCTGAAAATTATAAACTCTTTGAGTTCAACATCGGTTCGATATCCTACACAATAGAGAGAACGTATGGCATTCCTTTGGCAAATGGGCGGGACGAGAATGTTTCATAACTGTAGATCCATTTTCCCTGAAATTTCAAAATGTTTGTTTATCCAGAAAGACAGGAACAAAACCCAGAAGAAGTTATAGATGATGTCATTTCTCCACCATCTCATTGACATGTGGATAGAGATATAGGATGAGAGCCATTTTGGGTTGCCACCGACATACAGGTTTACGTTTGATCTGGAAATATGAGACTGGTAGATCAAAATATGATTGAAAAAACCAACTCTGAAACGTTGGGCCAAATGTTTCCGGTCATTGTGAAGTTGTCTCCAACTTCCATGTATCTCTCGAATTGAACCATTCTCCATCGGAGGTCTCCATAGTTCTTCTGAAATTGAGGAGTTGGGACAACAAATTCTAGGCTGCCTGACGTATCGCAACCAGTCATTTCGCAACTGTGAGATTTCACACGCAGCTTTGTAACTTGGACACTTCGGAATCATGTCATCTTGCAACTGGATATTTCGCAACCAGCCATTTGGTAACATTATAAACTTTTCAGTTTTTTCATCGCTGTCTGTTATCAGTTGGATTTAAAGGCGCATGGAGTTAGGGAACGAAAAATGCGACAGCAGATTACGATATACTGGTAACGTTAAATAACTCTATGCGCCTTTAAATCCAGATGACAATAGACGACGGCGCGACAAGACGTTCATTTAGGTTCCATTCATTATAAACCATTTCAGGTTACCATCCAAAACAGAACAATTTTTGAATGAAACGTTGCGGATTGTCGCGATTGCTACAATCCCTGGTTGCGAAATGTCGAGGAGCCAAATTCTAACGCAAAAATTACTGAAAGCTCTAATCCAAAAATGCAGAGAAATCCCCCCCTCCACATTTCTCCATGACTTACAATAATATCACAGTTCAGCTTCGGAAGTGGCGCCTTCAAATCATACGGAGTTGTTGTGGGCGGAGCTGTAGAAGTCGTTGTGGCAGTTGTTGTTGGTGTAGTTGAAGTCTGTGTAGTCTTTGTAGTACTTGTAGCTCTTGGCTCCTCCGAAGAACCAGTCACCGCCTTGGTTGTTGCGGTATTCGCAGTTGTTATTGACTTTGTAGTTGTTGAGGAAGAATCGGGAACATACGCACATATGCTCCTTAGCTTGGGCTCTCTACAACGAACAGTATACCCATAGATAACTCCAGTTAAATTGAAGCCTTCAGCTAGATCGCTCGCATAATCGTCTCCAGCAACTACTCGGTACTGAAACATTATAAAACAATGGTGGACGGCTCCTGAAAAGTGCACTTACTCCATAACCTGCTTTGTAAAGTTCTCTCATTGGTCTCAATTTCAGTCCGCAACGATTCTCAGCAGTCGGGAATGCTACTCCAAGCTTCCGCACATTCTTGGCATTTTCTCTGCCAAGATCACTGAGACCAACAAAAGTGTATAGTTCTGTATTATTTACATGAAATTGGTACAGAGGTTGTACATCTCCACATTGGGACAAGAATGTCTCTTTGCAATAAGTATGCATACTGGGATTTGAGGTTTAGTCGCGGCATATGGGAATCCTTGAAAACAGTAATAACCCTTGTCCCATTTTATGGTGATCAACGGCTGAACGTAGATCGAAGTTGTTTCAATAGGGTTTAGTCCTTCGTTTGGAATCGAGGAGCCGGGAATAGAGGCAAGGGTGGTGAAATCATATTCCGGAATGTCTGGTTTGATAAAATCGTTAGTGGCATCTTTGCAGTCCACAGTGTATCCCATAATGTTTCCTGTGAGGCGGTATCCGTCGGAAATGAGGGAATCGTAGTCGTCTCCGGCAACGACATAGTACTGAAAGTAGGATCAAATGTACAAATAAAGTGGCTTCGTTCTTGAAGAGCAATAAAATTCTTATTTTTATTCAAATTTCTGGGTTCAAGATAAAGCTAAAGACCTTCAATGCTTCTTCAGCAACAATAATTCTTTAGGCACCGTCAAACCGAAGGTCCTCAGTTTTCATTTCCAAGATTGGCCAGAATCCTCAAAACTTTGGAGAATTCCTCCCTCGCCTACGTTTTTTTGGAAAGATCCCTGGTATTTAAAGCTTTTTAACCAAGTTTTTCAGCAACTTTTGCAAAAATTCGTACAATTTAAAAGCTACCGTAAAAACTGTAATAGAGCGACACCCAACCAGCTGTTTTCTCAGCTCCATCTTGCGAAAACCTTTGAACCTCAAATTGAGAAACCTTGCTTTTCTTGTAGCTGAAGAGTTGTTTGCAGTATTTTGACAACTTGGAGGCAAATTTATCAAAACTGTTTCCATACGGACCTCTCAAAGTTGAAATACTGGGTGTCACTCTATTACAGTTTTTACGGTATTTGTCTTCTCAGTTTCGCGGTTATTATATTAATGTGGTCTGGTGAATACTTGGATTTTCTAGTACTAAGAGTCCAAAAATATCTTTTTCCCTCTGTTTTAGACTATGATTTTTTGTTCACTCACCCCAACTCCCTCCTTATACAACTCTCTTATCGGCACCAAATTCAGTCCACAGACATTCTCCTCCGACTGAAACACCTTTCCGATTTCCGTCTCCTGCACTGTTCTACATAAATTTTCAGTTCCAACAAAGTAAAATTGATCCTCAATATCATAATATGAATAGAGCGGCTTCGCTAATCCACATCTCGAAAAAACAGTGGAGTTGGCGGCGAAGATGCAAACATTCGAAGTTGCCACAACTGAACTTGGTGGCGGAGAACCGATGAAATATCCTTGCTCTCCACCCGGTACAGGTTTTTCAATGATGATAATTGGTTCGACGTACTCTCCAGGATCTGGAAAAGTGGTTGATGGCCTCTCGGTGGTCATTGGTGTGGTGGAACGAGTCTCTAATGTGAAATCTGGTACGTCGGCATAAACGAAATTGTTCTTGGCATCCTTGCAGTCAACAGTGTACCCAACAATGTTTCCAGTGATATTGAACCCTTCGGCTAGGAGAGAAGAATAGTCGTCGCCAGCGACGATGGAGTACTAAAGTTATTATAAATAAGGCCTTAGCCTCAAAGCGTCTGTGCTTACCCCAACTCCATCCTTGTACAACTCCCTAATCGGAACCAAATCGAGCCCACACAGATTCTCTGGCTCTTCAAACGCCAAACCAATAAACTTCTCTGTGACATTTCTTCCAAAAGTATACAGTCCAACGAAGTAAAAGTTGTCAATTATATCATAGTACAGGTTCACAGTGCTAGCATGTCCGCATCTCGAGACATCCGAAAAGTTCGCAGTGAATAAGCAGACATTACTGGTATCCATGACTTGTACATCAGAGGGTATTCCGTCTTCAGGATCCAAAAGGTATCCCTGCTCTCCTCCAGATGCTGGAGGGCTGACAATCTTAACGGGCTCCACATAGAAGGGAAGTTTAGATGAAGACGTGGTGAATTCAGATGAGAAAGTTGAGGAAATTGTAGAAATCAATCCATCAGGAATGGTGATGATGATCTGCCCGTCTGGAGCATTTTCACAATCAATAGTGTATCCGATGATGTTTCCTGTTGGGAGGAATCCAGAAGACGTTAGAGAACTGTAGTCGTCGCCAGCGAAAACAGTGTTCTAAAGTAGAACAATAATACGGACTCGAGAAGTTATGGCACTTACCCCCACACCATTTTTATAAAACTCTCTGATCGGTTTCAGTGGGATATCACAAAGATTCTCCTGATTTCTAAATGCATATCCGATGTAAGAATAGATAAAAGTGTCCACAGATCCATAAACAGAATCGATTAACCCAATATAAACATGAGTTTTGTCATAGAATTGTAGCACCCGATCGACTTGTCCACATCTCGAAAGAATCGAAATATTTCCGTTGAGCAGACAGACATTCGTTGGTTCAATTGGAGATGCACTGACTGGAGCAGTCCATGGAAGATTGATAGCACCGGCTCCTTGGGTTCCGTTTGTGGAGTTTTTGAGTATTGTCCAAATCGGGTTGGTTTTGAAAATGTATTGGTTCGATCCGAGGGAAATAGTCGTAGGGATTACTGTAGTTGTTTCGGGAAGTCCATCGTCATACCCGAAGATTCTGAAAACAATTTGATGAGAAATTATGTTTTCATTTGGGCTTACGAATAAATCGGCAGATTCTCTGGCACCGTCACCGCTGTGAACGCATATCCCAGAGTTCTGACAAACTTGTACCGTAACCTTCCGTAGTCTCGTAACTGGCAAGCACCGAATTGATTGGGATACTTTCCATTGGTATAGGCGAACACTGAAATTTTGCATGTTCGCTCATTTTTATGAATTGTTTTGCAAGTGCGCTCTATTGATAATCAACACAACTTCTATTACTGTATTAGGACCTCACGAGTGTGACGCGCTCTACCGCAATCAGTGCTCCTAAGTTTTGAGCGGGCATAGGGAACATTAATTTGATTTCTGGAACAACGGTAATTCTGAATGGAGAACAGATTTCCGACCCCCAGCGGTTAGTAACGCCCACGAAACATCAAACACGCTGATAGGCTATAGATCGGCTCCAGCCAAAAATTTGAAAGGAAATAGAGGGTACACTCCAAATCAAGTATTTTCAAGGTACGGATTTGGTTTTTCATCTTCAAAAGAACTGAATAAAATGTCAGTTAACGTTGAATCTTATGCCGGTCTGCAGATACAGTAGCTGCCAAAAAGTTATAAACTAGAGATCAACTCTAGTGCTCCATTTTTACAGTTGACAACTTTTTTTTCCATACCCGCGTTCTAAACAGATAAGGGTCTATACTCTCGAAATATTACCAAAATTGAACGACGGGACACCTATTTTTCAGACCCCTCAAGTTGACCATTTAGCACTGAAAATGTGCAAAGTGGACAACCTTTTGGCCGGTACTGTACCAGGTTTTCCCCTGGAAACTGATATTCCGCCAACATTCAAGATGACCTCACTCTTATGTCTCTCGAACTACTAACAAACGAAACTCACTATCCACATCTTCAGAATAGTATTCATCATATCTGACAAGTCCTCCATGCTCTTCCGGAGCAATGTATCCAGCCTTCCCCAATACAGTATCAGTGCTAGATGGAGATATTTCAAACTTCAGACGCCCCTTTGAATCAATAACATTATAGATGGGCGTCACAGAGAATGGTAGATTTTGACAAGTGTCCACACTACAATTGAGATCTTTCAGAAACATTTCTTGGGTTGGACCTCGAACTGCATTGAATTGGGTCATATCTATAAGTGATTCTTGGAACTGATCAGGATTTCGGAAGCTCACTGAGTTTCTGTGAATTCTGAGTCACACTCCAATATTGAGGAAGTTTGGTGAAGTAGATGGACTTCATCGGAACGGCGGCAGTATCAGTAAACCTGAATATCGGCTCCAGCACCAGTTTGTGATATTGAAAAACTGACTCCTAAACAATTCCTATTTTTCCTGAGGCTCATTATTCTTCTTGTGATCCTTACCGCTGATAAAAATAAACATTCTAGCAATAAAATAAGACAAAGATATTTCAATCTAGTCATTTTGGACAGTTTGAAGTATGACCAATTTATAAAATGAAAGTGAAGGGAGATAGGGGGGAAGTGCAATGACATGGAAATTATGCAAACGTTGATGGAATTGCTAATTTTGATTCTATGATCAGAAAACATTGCAGTTTTGTGGTTTGATTCATTGGGTGATTTTTCTGAGAAACAATAGATAAAACACATTTCAGAAAATTGTTATAAAATTACTCATTTTTGAGAAACTAATTATGTTAAAAAAGTCGTGTCCAGGAAGTGCACAAGCTGCGCTTTGAGAACATTATTTCATTGGGTTTCCCACAGAGGCAGGTTATATTTAGGATGATCGGGGCACTGTGTTTTCTTTTGGAGGAGGAACAGAAAACCGAAAGCAACGAGAAATCTAGTGGATACATTCTCGTTGACGACTACACTGTAGTACAAGTTTTCTGTAGTACGACATCATTTTGATATAGTCAAAATCTTCAATTCATTTTTTTAGAAACCGATTTACAAATTGGTAAGCCAAAGAAGTTTAATATTTTCAGCTGTATTCTCTTGTTGACGTTGAGTCTGGATCCTGCAAGTATTCAGAAGATCCAACTCTTCATATGAGGGTGATTCCTAATACACAATTTTTGATTTTCTGATGATTTTAAAAATTATATTTGTCATAATCGGTCTATGACTTACAGTACCGGTCAATAGTTTACATATGAACCTTGGTTGTTTTCAGTTTAAAAACGTCAATTTTAGGGGTCTGGGAAAGGATGCGAAACATTATCGTTATATTTGGAACTTTCTGGGTGTATACATCAACTCTAGATCTCTATTTTTGTAGTTGACAACTTTTTTGTAAAACCTCTTCTAAAGATGTTGTGTCCCTTTAAAGTGGGGCGATGCTAAAGTTCCGCATTTTCGGTGAAATTTTCACCGATTTTAGCCTAAAATAAAATTTTTAGGGTCTCCTACATTTCACAATCTATATCATCTCAGGAAGAGGTCGTACAAAAAAGTTGTCAACTACAAAAATAGAGTTCTAGAGTTGATGTATACACCAAAAAAGTTTCAAATAAAACGATCATGTTTAACACCTTTTCCCAGACCCCTAAAGTTGACTTTTTCAACTGAAAACACCAAAAGTTCATATACTATGGACCGGTACTGTACCAGTGCTATAACTGTTTTGAACTAATCCCTTTCTTAATTGTTTTGTTGCGTGCACAGTTGAGGAGGCCGTTTGGGAGGTTCAATCAATATTGTTCTTCTCGTTTATTTATTTTTTGTCGGCCATAACCACAATGCTGACGGCTCCATCAATAATCTTCTCGATACTTTCGGATGCAGCGAACTATTTTTTCGATGCTATTCCTTCTTCTGACAGAGTTGAAGCGGCAGATCCTTTTCATCTTCTTGGTCTACCTCAATTGGCACTTAGAAAATGTATGCAGCTGATGGGGACAAGAGAATTGTAAGATTTATATTTAAAACAAGTTATCATTTGTCATGTCTTTTTCAGCATTCATCTAACCTTCTGCTCATCTTTCGCAAAAAACCTGTCTCGATTGGTGAAAAGGAAATTGTTTCGACTTCGAATAGTCGCTTCCCCCAACTCACAGACTTCAGTTTATTTGGTTCTCGATAAATTTACCAAGAAGCAACTAACATACTCGTTTCAAGACGGCTATTTGGATCCAACGGGAAAGAAACGAACGAACATGACTCTCGAACTTCTGACCACACACTTTCAATTTATATTCAACAACCCACCAACGAATGTTTTGTACAACTGCTCAAAATTAAACGAAGTGTTTTTCGAGTGGTGTTTGAAAACGTTTCCCAAGATTAGGTATCTTTATTTCATTATGATACCAATGGACAATGAAACCTCGGTTTTCGATTTGGAGGTTCTCCAATCTACAGAGCATATTTTCTTGCAAACCTCTTACAAATCAAATATTAATCGCAGAAGTTTGGACAAATTTATCCTTGGATTAAATGGATTTTTGAAGAGATGGATTGAGGGGAACTATCCAATATTGAAAAGTTTAAGAATTTCGAGCTATGATAAGCTTGATGGAGTGGCTTTCGAGCTATGATATTTCGAGCTATGATAAGATGAATTTCGAGCTATGATAAGCTTGATGGAGTGGAGTAAGTTTGTTCATGTAGTATGTCAAATTTAAAAAAAAAGTATTTTTAGAATAGCAAACGGAGGGGAAGATCGTCATGGAGTGGCACCGGAAAGATGTGTTCTGACTAGTAAAAATGGTAGAAAAGCTTCACTATATCTAAAAAACGACTTTCAAGAGTTCAAAATCAATGTTCATTAACACAAGAAACGAAAATGCATAGGCATTTTAATTATGAGCATTTTTATAGCAAATATAATAATTTGTAAAAAATATAAACTAAAACTGTTAGACCTAGAGATAGAATGCTATCATTCGGAGCATGTTTCATGAGTACATTTCAAAACTAGCAAAAACTAGAATTCTAAAGGCGAGAAAAACTTCTGATTTTCAAAAAACTGGTTATGTTAATATGAAGGACTTTGCAACTTCTGAGCCGAATTGACGTTGAGTTTAGGGGAAGGGTCAATCTGATGAATTTCCCGCTCGAATCCTGATGCTGATGATTTTCTTGTCTGAATTCTAATACTTTTTACTATCAGGCCTCCTGTTGTTTATATTGTTTCCAACGGATGATGTGTGGTTATTAATTGTCTTTAAGAACATATTAAAATTGAAACTTAAAAATGTCAACAACATACGTATTTTTTTGTTTTAATCAGGAAGTCGACTCCCAAGTCATCACCTAAAAAAAGTTTGAACCGTGGAAACTTGATGAAAATGGTTTTTTATAAAAGTCCGTACCCAAATTACTCCAGAAACTTTATTTCCATAACCGCTACCCCCTGTGTATAGGATTCCGAGCACTTCAAAATCTTAATTTTATGCAGCATGTCTCGAAAATAGTCGAAAGTCAAATTTTTCTCCACTAAATTTAGTTTGATTATGCTTTATTATTGTTAAGCAAGTCTTTTTCTACTCAAAACATTTTAGATTGCATGATTTGGTCCAGCTTGAGCCAAGTTATGAACGCTCAAACAACCACTTCCAGATCCCACCTCACCGAGGTTGACCGAAAATTTTGATTTTGATTTTTTCATTTTTTTGCAGAATATAGTCTCAAAATGAAAAATGTGTTTCTTTAAAACAATAAAAGTTGTTTGAGAGACAGGGAAAATGTATTACAGCCAATAAATCGCGAAAAAAACTAATAACTCTGGGATTACTTGAGGCTGGTGTGGTTTTGGATGTTCTGGGAATGATTCCTGTATGAAAACAACTTTGAATACATCTGTTTGCTATATTCTCCAAAAAAATGGAAAAAATCAAAATCAAAATTTTCGGTCAACCTCGGTGAGGTGGGATCTGGAAGTTGTTGTTTGAGCGTTCATAACTTGGCTCAAACTGGACCAAATCATGCAATCTAAAATGTTTTGAGTTTCAATTTTAATATGTTCTTAAAGACAATTAATTTGTCTATTGAATACATTTTAGTTTGTCCTATTTGGTTGCGCTTGAACAAAGTTACAGATGTTTGAACATGCCGCGCCGCAATTTCGCCCAAATTTTGGAAGTTGCCATTTATCAAGAGAGGGGGAGACACACACAAAAAAGTTTTGACGGTGCCTAACATAACTTTTTGAGCTCTATCGATTCATAGTACTTTCAGTTAAATCCAAGGGTAACACTTCGCGATCATTCCATGTAAGCTCCCGTTTTCCGGAATCCACGGTGAGGCCTCTGAAAACCGGGAATATCGACGTCGCTTCCAGAATGCCGCAACAGTAGGAATTCATAATTCTTGGATATTTGTCAATCTCACATGACCTAGAATCTGTCTATGGAGAGAAATTTGAGGGTATCTGTCATTTTTCATTTCACCCCTACATCTCAAACTTCCAAAAACCAACGGGAGGCCTTTGAAAATTTGAAGAAACTAAGTTCAGTTCCAAAAAATTGCAAGTGGATTTTTGGCTGAAACTTTGACAATATCATCACAGCAGTACAAATATTGTTTCCAACGGATGATGTGTGGTTCTTGATGTCATTTGTCAAAAGTGGTCCCCCAGGTCATCGGAAGAAAGTCGATTTTTCAAAAATTATCCACCAAAATCACTAAAATCGCCGCAATTTTGCTCCCAGACAAGATACAGCAAATCTGAGCATGGATTCGGAATCCTCATGAAATTTCGCATCTTTTGAGCCTAAAATCATGGTGATTGGACAACATTGACGTTTCTTAGAAAAGCCCGAAGACGCGCCGAAAAAGAGCTCACTTTTGAGAGGGGAAAATGACATGTTTCAGATGGTTTCTGATCATTTGAACGTGTTCCGATTATTGACTCGTGATCTAGACTCAAAATCGAATAATTTTGTGGAATAAAACACAAAACATACATGGGCGTTCTTTTTCTCCGCCCAACACCCGAATCTACCGAAATCAACGGGAGGCCTCTGAAAACCGCGAAAACAGGGGCGGTTATTTCTAGATGGTTCCTGCAGGTTTGAACTGATTCCAATCGGTAAATCGTCATGTAGGCATGAAAATATTAGACTTGATGTAAAAAACTCCAATATACTGAAATATGTCTTTTCTCACCTAATCTCCCGTTTCCCGGAATCCACGGTGAGGCCTCTGAAAACCGGGAATGAGCGACGTCGATTCCAGAATCCCGCAACAGTAGGAATTCATAATTCTTGGATATTTGTCAATCTCACATGACCTAGAATCTGTCTATGGAGAGACATTTGAGGGTATCTGTCATTTTTCATTTCACCCCTACATCTCAAACTTCCAAAAATCAACGGGAGGCCTTTGAAAATCGGGAAAAGGCGACGTCGATTCCAGAGTTCCCTAATTATAGAATTCGCTTTTTTTGAGATTTTTGACATTCTCACATGTAAGCAAGACATTTTATGCAAAAACTCAGATACATCATTTCAAACGTTGATGGAATTGCTAATTTAGATCCTATGATCAGAAAACATTGCAGTTTTGTGGTTTGATTTATTGAGGGATTTTGCTGAATAACAATGAACCAGATGGGCTGCGCCCCTCTGGGGCCCTTCGGGCCGACGTAAAATTTTTCAAAAATGAGAAAATTGAGAAATTTTCGAAAAGTGGAAAATATCTCCGTGAACTCTTCTTTCCCTCTTTCCAAACTGAAACAACAGAGTGGAGCCAAAAATGATGTTTTTGCGTCCTTGTGACCTCATTTCTTGATATATCAAAAATCTAAACAGACGGGCATCATCCAGCAGGAATTTCTGATGACCTGTGAAAGTTTGAAGAAAATCGGTCCAGTAGGAACTTCGCTAGAGTGAGCGAGTCCGGAACAAACAACACACACACAGACAGACAGAATTTTGCGTTTATTAATAGTAAAGATAAAAAACTTTTCAGAAAATCTTCATTACATCTTTTTTGAGCAATTGATCATGTTGAAAAAATTGTGTTCAGGAAGTGGCACAAGCTGCTGGTTGAGAATTTTTTTTGGGTTTTTCACAAAGGCAGGTTCTATTCAGGATGATCTGGGAAACTGTACTTTCTATTGGAGGAGGAGCAAAAAACCAAAAGCAACAAAAAATCTATTGGATATGTCCTCGTTGGCGACTAAACTGTAGTACAAGTTTTCTATAGTACGACATCATCTTGACATATTCATACTCTTCATTGCAATTCATTTATTTTAGTAAACAGATTCAGAGAGTGGTAAGTCAATGAAGTGTAATATTTTCCTTCTTTCGGTGACGTTGAATCTGGATCCTGGATCTTGAGAGTTATGGCTCCATAATTAGATAGAAAATTTCATTCTCCTAAATATAAAGGAAACAATCGAAATTTTGTACAATCAGTCATCTAGAAACCTCAAAAAACAAGAACTTCAGTACAAGAAATGAAAGAATTGAAAAAAAACCATTTTGTTTGTTTCAAAGTTCGGATTTCAAATTGGGGAGACCGTGTCACGTATTCCTAGTTGACTTGTTGATTTTCGATTTAAAAAATCAGTTTTTGTTTCGTTTAGATAGTTGAGTTTCTTCTAAAAAGGACTCAAGATTTTCGTCTAGATCTTTGGAAGTAATTTTCAAGGACTCCGCTAGGATATAGAATATTTGAAATATACAGGTGAGGAATTTTATCATTTAATTTTGTGGAGCCAGTACAATTTCTCAGATTTGGAAGGAATTTTTGAATTTTTCTGAAAATTGAGTATCTAAAATTAGAGGGGGATTTTTCTGAATAGACGAAGTTCCAGTGTTTTGAAGGGGTCCTTTTCATAGATTCAGAATTCATCCTTATTCTGGATGTTCCTGGATTTCTATAATCTGCGGATCCTGGATTCTTCTAGGTTAAGTCTTTGTGTCTAGTTCTTCATATGAGGATTTTACATTTTTGAGATTTTTTGAAATCTCATGATTTCTATACTTTCATAGATTCCCACGGCCCGTGCAGGTCTCGAGAAAAATACCAGAAATTTTGGTAAATGTGTCCTGTCCTGTGGATTCATGAGTCCCCCAGCCACATACAGTATTCCAAGGACCCCCGTGTTCAACTTCAGAAAGCCATACAGTACCTCGAGAACCCTTCTAACTTTTTTTCAAGCTTCTAAAACCCCATAAACCAAATACAGTACTCCAGGAGAACCGGAACCGTATTCAAAACCTTCAAAGCTCCCTGGACTAGTTTTTTCGGAATTTTGTACATTTTGAATACTGTATGCTTATGGATTCTAAATTTTTATGGGTTTTGAATTTTCACGAACTCTAAGATAGCTTTTATGTTTCTTTATTGATCTTGAACGGCTGCAAAATAAGCGATTTTCGACAACCATAGCTGTGAAAATTTGCGGACCAGGGGATCTTTGCCTTTTTCAACTCAAGACGAAAGCGACCTTCGACTTGAATTTCAAAGGTCAAGGCGCCCATGTTGTTCGATTTACACATTTTTTTTATTCTGATACATAATGGGCCCCTTTTTAGTTTGTAGTTCATTAGGATTTTCATTCTCTTTGCAACATCTATTTTTCAGATTACTGTCTCACTGATAATTCAAGAATGGCACTATCAAAACCGGGTAAACCTGTCGACACTGCTTCAGTTGTGGACGAGTTTCCGAATGTGGGAGAATACTTCGAAGATCAAAATGTTAGTTTTTCGGCAACCTATCCGGGTCGCAGAATCAAATTGAGAAACATTAATTTGTTCAGTTGTTTCCATTTGCGATCACTGGAGATTCTCTAACTTGTTTGTCTGCGAGTTGTCGGAAGGGGAATGTTGGAAAATGGATCTACAAGAATTATAGTTCATATCGATCGCTTTCGGGGACTCTCCGCCACCACACTTCCATTCATCATCCGGATATTCAGCCGCCGCTAGTGTATGAATCCACTCGAATCTTCCTGGGTTACGAGGGATCCTGGTATTGGATGAGCGGAACGACGTTTGGCGAATGGTTCGACACGCCGGAGGCAGACAAAGAGGATATCATCGTCGGGACATTGATTAATTGGGAGTGGAAGGAGATGCTCAAGGCGAGTGAATTTTAAGCTTTTTCTAGAAGTCACCAACTTCCATCATTTTTCAGAATTCTCGTCAAGTCAACTTCTTGAAACGTGTTCGTTGTTATATGATTGGACTTGCCACAATGATGGGCGATTGTGGTTATATGAATGATCACATCTGGTGAGTTTTCTGAACATTTTCAAGAGATATATGCAAGGGTTTTTGCTTCGAAATTTGGAAATTTCGACTGAAAATTTGGAAACGGGTTTGGTTTTTTTGTTGATATTCGGCTAAAATTTTCTATGATTTTGGCTGAAAGTTTCAACAAATTTTGAAACTTTCGCTTCAAACTCTCCAACTTTCAACATTTTAATGGGAAATTCTGGAGAATCTGGATTTCAACTTAAATCTTGATCCAATTTTTCAGGGATCTCCTAGATATCTACTTCCACAGTCCGTCAATTGGCGTCCACGTATCGCTTCTCTTCACCGAATGGATGCTTCTACAGGACGCAGCTGTCAACCACCTCTGCACTTCAGCTCTCCGGATGTTCTTGTTGAAGACTATCCAGTTGTCCGATGGTGGCGCCCTTCCCCGGTGGTGGATCCTATTCTCTACCGACTGTGTTTTCGAATCGGAGGAAAACAATCAACCACAGCTCGCTCTATCGTAGGTTCTTTTCTGGATTCTTTCTGATTTTGAGAATTCTGATTTCAGGTACGCACGAGCTCTGCGGAAACTCTTGGATGATGGAAATATGGAGCTGACTACGTTTTATATCCATTTCGAAGAACTTATGCAGACCTTGCAGGTTTATCGTGAGTTTCCAGTTTTCCTGTTTGTGAGAAAGAAATATGAGTTTCCAGCTCATGCAGACACTCGTGAGGAAGGTCTGAAGTTGTGCAATGATTATGTGAGCAAGGCGAAGGCTCAGCGTGTAGTGAGAGAGTTCGCTGACAATGGTCAAGGATCTTCGAGTGGTGTTGGGGGACAAATTGATTAGAAGTATGAGGCCTGAAAAATTTTCGACTTCAAAACGGAAAGATACTCGAACGAGAGAAGAACAGTAATTATTGATCATTTGTATGAAAATTTTAAGTATTATTTCCTGTGAATTAAAAACAATAAATAGATTCTAGTGAGAACTTGTGTTTTTATGATCTTTGACAATCTTCTTGACTTTCGATCCTGGAAAACCCGGAACTGTTTCTATTTTCGGAAGGGGTCCTTTTGACTCTGAATAAGATTCTGAGGATTCTAAGGATACTGTAAATCGCTCAGGGTGTTTTCAGAAGTGTGAACACAATTTAGAGGGCCCCCGAAGTACTGTGAATGCATTTTCGTGGTTTGAAATAAAGTTTAAGGGGCCCTCAGGATGTGGTTTGAGGGGCCTTGAGAAGGAAGTCCTCAGCTTTCTTTTTACTGCTCAGAAATCCCTGAACGACTTGATAACATTCCACCTGTTTTCCAGATTGGTCCAATTTCAAACATCACGATTCCCAACATGACAAATATCTCAGAACTGGGGATTCTTACAATTGTGAATATGACAACAGAAGTCTTCACGTTTCGGAATTCGGTCCTGGAAGACCAGAAGTGATGCAGTGAAGTAATATTGATAGTATTACATGATGGTGGAGGATGCACACTTATAACCTGATTGCCCGTGGAGCGCATTTGCATTTTCTTTACTGCAAAAAGTATTATTAAGAGAACGTGGCATCCCATAACCACAAAAATCGAAGAACTATTCGTGAACACGTGGAGATTTTTTTCACTTGATACACCAAAAATAGAGTTTGAAACCGATAAAGTTTTGAGGACCCATAAATAGCCATAAGTTTTAGATAAGTTTTTTCATTGGAGTTCCCAAAAGCTATTGATAATTTAAAATAGAATAGAGTGAGTTTCCAATCAGTTTTTGTATTCTTTTCTGCGATCAACCTCAAATCGTTGAAGTTTCGAAGACCAAACGAATAATTGACAGATAAGTTTATATTTCCACGACTTGATAATTTTTCACCCTTTTTCCAGATTGGCCGAATTTGAAACCGAATGGCTTCTCAAAAACTTTATCATGAATTATTCCACTTCTGAGGAAAAATTTTTAAAGAAGACAAATTTGAGAAGAAATCAAGAGTTTGGTTTATGAAAATAACATTGCTCACAGTCCATCTACGTGTTTCAAATTTTTGGACGATTTTCAATTTGCAAGTGCGCTCCAATGAGCTTTACACTCTATTGACTGCAAAAGATTCGAACTGATTGCATTGATGTTCAAAAACTTTAGTGATCTATTAGCGATATTCCCCAAGGGGAAACGCGCTCCATCGCATACGTGGCTGAAATTTGAATTTTCAGCTTCCCGCCGTTTTGAAACATCGAAACATGTTTCGGTGGGTGTATGAACTCCTCGTAGACAACTCGTGCAGCAGTCGAATTGTCCACGAGGAGTCCAGGCACCCACCGAAACATGTTTCGCTGTTTCAAAACGGAGGGATAGCTGAAAATTCAAATTTCAGCCAAGTATGCGATGGAGCGCGTTTCCCTTTGGGGAATATCGCTAATATCAATCGAAATAAATGCCTGTGCGTTTTAAGGAACATAAGGTATTTTCTCAACAGAGCGCACATTCTGACCATTTCGAATTGATGAGATACACTGAGATTTCCAACGTTCTGGTTCGTGGTTGATTATTTCTTTGTGTTGTGTGAAGATGTACTTCACACATATTGGATCAGTAATTGAACATATCTTCTCTGCAAATGTGCTCCAATGCACATGTGTCAAATAAACGAAAGTTAGAAAAAAGTCCCATAGACGAAAATCAACTTTTTGTCTCAATTTTCATGTTCTTTTTCTATCACCCACTATCATTTATTGGAAAACATTCAAGTCTCTCTACAAATAAAACATTTAGGATATTCGGATCCTGTTTTTCCCATCAGACGATCCGATCGACGTAGACCATGAATCGTAGTAGAGTTCTGGAAAAAAATTTGAAATCGAGTTTGGCGAAAGTGAGAGTTTTGATCTTCTACCAAACTCTAACTAACCCCGTCATCGGAATCCTGATCACTGAAAATCCCACGAGACACGTTTAACTCAGAATCCACATCATCGTCGAAATCAGCGAAACTCTGGTTGCTCTTGCTGCTCTTAGTGGTCTTCAATGTACTTTCTGAACCATCCACACCAACACAATCACTTCCTCCGTCGATCGACATAATCTGAAAAAAATCACAGATATATTTTTAATATCTCCAAAGCTTGCTCACCTGCGAATTTCTACCGAAAATGCTAGATGTAGTATTGTTCACAGCTGCTGGCTGAAAAAGGTTTCTTTTCCAATTTCATGATTTTTATTTAAAAAACGCAGAATCTCAGAACTTTGGCGAAAGTGGCTGTTCTGATCTTTTACCAAATTCTAACTAACCCCTTCATCGGAATCCAGATCACTGAAAATCTCACGAGACACGCTCAATTCAAAATCAACATCATCACCAGAATCAGCCAAATAGTGGTGGACCGGACTTCTGTTTGAACTCTTCATCGACCACGAATCTACCATATCATCCACACCAACACAATCACTTCCACCGTCAATCGACATAATCTGAAAAAGATCCCAGATGTATTTCTAATACCTCCAAAGCCTGCTCACCTGCGAATTTCTACTCAAACTGCGAGATGCACTGTTATTCGTAGCTGCTGGCTGGAAAAGGTTTCTCTCTCAATTTCATAATTTTTCTTAAAAAAAAAACTCAGAATCTCAGAACTTTGGCGAAAGTGGCTGTTCTGATCTTCTACCAAACTTCAACTAACCACGCCGCTATCAGAATTCTCACTACTATTGACCAAATTTCCACGAGTCGCATTAGCCACAAAATCTTTATCGTCTTCGAAATCCGCGATGTGGTTGCTGCATTTGCTTCTGACAGTGGTTTTCAATGGGCTATCCAAATCAATCGTACCAAGATTATCAATTTTTCCGTCCGTCCACATATTCTGAAAAAGACCACAGGTGATTTCACGAGGATCGATAATCATGAGAATTCAGAGCCCTTGAATACTCAGAATTCCCAAAATTGTCAGAATCTTCTCTGGCTTTCTAATTCTCCCATTATTTTTGAGTTCTGAACTTTCGAATTCAGAAATGTCTTTCTCAATTTCAAAATGCACCATTACCGTATTCTGATAATTATTCACAATATCCACGGTTCCAGCAATTGAGTAGGAGATCGCAGATTTGAGGTTCACTGAATTGTTTGATCTTGAATTGTCAGGAGTTTTATAGGAGTTTTCCTTCGATGCTGTTCTCGTCGGCATGCTCCCCAACTCTCCAGTGTTATCAGAATCGATTTGAGGAGTCAATGCAGTATTCTTTGGTTGGAGCAACGGTGCCAGCTGAAAAAATCAGAAGACTTTACATTTTTGGGGGAATCTGCCTAGTAATTTTATGGGACTAGAAACCCACTCTATTTAGCTTAAAATCGCCGAAAACGTTGGCTTAAATTTAGGGACCACAACGTGAAGGGGCGGGGATCAAATTTTCTTCTCTTGGGTCGATCTGGGGAAATTTTGATGCGTTCCACTCAGCTCTGGGATTATCAATTTGAATGAAAAATAGCTGGCATACAGTACCGGTCAATAGTATACAAACTTTTGGTGTTTTTAATTGCAAAACGTCAACTTTGGGGGGTCTGGGAAAGGATATCAAACTTGACCGTTTGATCTGAAACTTTTTGAGTGTACACATCCACTCTAGAACTCTATTTTTGTAGTTACAACTTTTTTGTACGACATCTTCTAGAGATGATATAGCTCGTGAAATGCAGAAGACACTAAAATCAGTGATAATTGCACTGAAAATGCAGAAATTTAGCATTGGCCCACTTTAAAAGGACATATCATCTTCAGAAGAGGTCGCACAAAAAAATTGTCAACGGCAAAAATAGAGCTCTAGAGTCGATGTATACACCCAAAAAGTTTCAGATCAAACGGTCGAGTTTAACATCTTTTCCCAGACTCCCAAAGTTGAAGTTTTTCAACTGAAAACGCCAAAAGTTCATATACTATTGGCCGGTACTGTACGTTAAAATATTCGTAAATTTTAGTTATGAAACATAATTTACTTGTTTCACTTTCATTTTTCTGCTGCGGTCCCTAATCAAATTTTCTTGATTTTGATTCGAAATTGTATTAATTCTGACATGAAATGGTTTTTTAAAAGTGTCCGATTTTCCAACTCCAAATTCTTTATTTTTGAGTCGAAAAGTTCGATCGGATATCTTTGAAACTCTTTTTGTTTTTGACAAATTTTCTCACATAAACAGTACCAGACATTTTCTTAGTATTTTTCAGTTGGAATAGTCCAAGATGATCAGAACCACTTCCCCAGTACCAAAATTTGACAATAGAATAGTCTATCAATAGAAAAAGGACATCTTTTTGCCGGTTGTCCTGTACAAGTATGACAAACCCAAAGAGCTCCTCGAGCATAACGCATTTTTATCTCATCGGTGAAGTACTTTCTAGGACGAACGCCTAGAGAATATTGAGCGATGTCGGTGTCGATGAATTCTTCATTGGAGTGGTCTTCTGAATCTTCCTGTGTTATGGTTCGGCTTTCGTGTTCAACTCTGATCTTCTTCTTCGGTGGCTCCGCAAGAGAATGCTGCTGAAAAATGGGTAAAGATACCTTTCAAAAACACAAGTCATAGAAAATAAAGGTCTTCAAATGACTTGGTCAAAAATATAAATTATTTTTGATCAATGAGGTTTCTATAAGTTCGAGGACAAAAAAAAATCTCAGAATGGATTGAGAATATCAAAATCTGAGAATTTTTGGATCTCAGAACTTCAGAAAGAATCATGTGAGAAACATTTTTGAAAAACTCACCTTTTCACGCGTTTTTCGCTCGTTGAATTCAGCCGTCGTTTCCATACGCAAAGCATCAAATCCATCAGGTGCGACTGTACCGGGAAGAGGCGTTGACGCCTGGGAGTACAAATAATTGTATTGAAAATTTTTAGAATTTTCAAGTTAGGATACTCAAACTCACTTTAAAAGGTGTCAAAGTAGAATTGGTTGAGAGGATGAAACTTGGCGTCTGGTTAATCTGGAAAAAAGTCCGATTAGAAAGTTAATCTCAGTCCATCTCTTTTCGAAATGTACCAAACAAAAATACTTTTAAAAAACTTACCACCGACGGCAGAGAATGACTACTGTTGACAAATGTTCTCATATTCGTCGAATTATCAGTGGAGTTATCGGCACAAGAGTTAGGATCCTGGAAATATGATGATAACTTTTCGATTTTCCTTTCAATTTTTGATGGCTCACTTCTTGACTCATCAGTACAGTGGTATTGTCATCTGAAGTGATCGTATTCTCTGTAGATGAAGTCACCTGAAAACGAAAAACATTTACAAAAACTTCTAGTTTAGAAAAAAAACACATGAGAACTAAAATTAAGGATTAAAGCAGACTCTCAGAATCTCAAAACGTGTAGGGGATTGAGCATGAAAGAAAAGGCAATCTGATGGTTTGCTGGTGAAAAATTAAAAAACTACCTCGGTAGTCTCCATATTCGATGGGGAAAAATGTAGAAATAATTGAAAAACCAGCTGACATATCAATTTTGAAAAATCCAAAACCAAAATCCAAAACCAAAAAGTTCACGACATTTATTTGTTTATTTCAAATCTTACTGGATATCATCATAAATTTTGCAAACTCAATGATAAGCTCACGTGCAAACCAGTTCCTACATAAAAAGCCCTTTGCATTTTTTTGAAATATTTTTCAGGTCAATTTTCACTTTCTCGTAACACCGTCAAAAATCATCGTAACCCACCTTCCCCGGTATTATCAACGACCTCCCGTTCCCCTTCAAAAATGAGTAATATTTCGGCGCGTCTTCGGGCTCTTCTAAGAATGCTCAATGTTGTCCGTTTGGCTTGATTCTAGGCTCAAAAGATGCGAAATTTTATGAGGAATCCGACGCTATGCTTAGATTTGCTGTATCTCATCTGGGAGCAAAATTGCGGCAATTTTAGTGATTTTGGTGGAAAATGTTGGAAAAATTGACTTTCTTCAGATGACCTGGGGGACCACTTTTGACACATGACGTCAGGAACCACACATCATCCGTTGGAAACAATATTTGTACTGCTGTGATGAAGTTGTCAAAGTTTCAGCCAAAAATCCACTTGCAATTTTTAGGAACGATTTTCACTATTCAAAATTTTCACTGGCCTCCCGTTACTAGTGAGAATTCCGAGGATTCGGTCGAGAGCAAAAATTGAAAATACCCCTCTGAGTTTTTTCCATGAATAGTCGTGCTTACATGTGAGAATGTTAAAAATCACAAATTAAGCAATTATTGCCGCCGCGGAATTCTGGAATCGACGTCGCTCATTCCCGGTTTCTGAGAGGCCTCACCTTGAATTCCGGGAAACGGGAGGTTAGGTGAGACATGACATATTTCTGTATTTTTTTGATTTTTCTCCATCAAGTCTAATATTTTCGAGTCTAGATGACGATTTACCGATTGGAATCAGTTCAAACTGCCAGGAACATATCTGAAATGAACCCCTGTTTTCGCGGTTTTCAGAGGCCTCCCGTTGATTTCGGTAGATTCGGGTGTTGGGCGGAGAAAAAGAACGCCCATGTATGTTTTGTGTTTTATTCCACAAAGTTATTTGATTTTGAGTCTAGATCACAAATCAATAATCGGAACACGTTCAAATGATCAGTAACC
This sequence comes from Caenorhabditis sinica, assembly GCA_963932045.1. Lineage (NCBI taxonomy): Eukaryota > Metazoa > Nematoda > Chromadorea > Rhabditida > Rhabditidae > Caenorhabditis > Caenorhabditis sinica. Next base: position 13,398,430 of record OZ009943.1, read on the forward strand.
ATCTGAAACATGTCATTTTCCTCTTCAAAACCAAGCTCTTTTTCGGCGCGTCTTCGGGCTCTTCTAAGAATGCTCAATGTTGTCCGTTTGGCTTGATTCTAGGCTCAAAAGATGCGAAATTTTATGAGGAATCCGACGCTATGCTTAGATTTGCTGTATCTCATCTGGGAGCAAAATTGCGGCAATTTTAGTGATTTTGGTGGAAAATGTTGGAAAAATTGACTTTCTTCAGATGACCTGGGGGACCACTTTTGACACATGACGTCAGGAACCACACATCATCCGTTGGAAACAATATTTGTACTGCTGTGATGAAGTTGTCAAAGTTTCAGCCAAAAATCCACTTGCAATTTTTAGGAACGATTTTCACTATTCAAAATTTTCACTGGCCTCCCGTTACTAGTGAGAATTCCGAGGATTCGGTCGAGAGCAAAAATTGAAAATACCCCTCTGAGTTTTTTCCATGAATAGTCGTGCTTACATGTGAGAATGTTAAAAATCACAAATTAAGCAATTATTCCCGCCGCGGAATTCTGGAATCGACGTCGCTCATTCCCGGTTTCTGAGAGGCCTCACCTTGAATTCCGGGAAACGGGAGGTTAGGTGAGACATGACATATTTCTGTATTTTTTTGATTTTTCTCCATCAAGTCTAATATTTTCGAGTCTAGATGACGATTTACCGATTGGAATCAGTTCAAACTGCCAGGAACATATCTGAAATGAACCCCTGTTTTCGCGGTTTTCAGAGGCCTCCCGTTGATTTCGGTAGATTCGGGTGTTGGGCGGAGAAAAAGAACGCCCATGTATGTTTTGTGTTTTATTCCACAAAGTTATTTGATTTTGAGTCTAGATCACAAATCAATAATCGGAACACGTTCAAATGATCAGTAACCATCTGAAACATGTCATTTTCCTCTTCAAAACCAAGCTCTTTTTCGGCGCGTCTTCGGGCTCTTCTAAGAATGCTCAATGTTGTCCGTTTGGCTTGATTCTAGGCTCAAAAGATGCGAAATTTTATGAGGAATTCGATGCTATGCTTAGATTTGCTGTATCTTGTCTGGGAGCAAAATTGCGGCAATTTTAGTGATTTTGGTGGATAATTTTTGAAAAATCGACTTTCTTCAGATGACCTGGGGGACCACTTTTGACACATGACGTCAGGAACCACACATCATCCGTTGGTCCATGAATAGTCGTGCTTACATGTGAGAATGTTAAAAATCACAAATTAAGCAATAATTCCCGCCGCGGAATTCTGGAATCGACGTCGCTCATTCCCGGTTTCTGAGAGGCCTCACCTTGAATTCCGGGAAACGGGAGGTTAGGTGAGACATGACATATTTCTGTATTTTTTGATTTTTCTCCATGAAGTCTAATATTTTCAAGTCTAGATGACGATTTACCGATTCGAATCAGTTCAAACTGCCAGGAACATATCTGAAATGAACCCCTGTTTTCGCGGTTTTCAGAGGCCTCCCGTTGATTTCGGTAGATTCGGGTGTTGGGCGGAGAAAAAGAACGCCCATGTATGTTTTGTGTTTTATTCCACAAAGTTATTTGATTTTGAGTCTAGATCACAAATCAATAATCGGAACACGTTCAAATGATCAGTAACCATCTGAAACATGTCATTTTCCTCTTCAAAACCAAGCTCTTTTTTGGCGCGTCTTCGGGCTCTTCTAAGAATGCTCAATGTTGTCCGTTTGGCTTGATTCTAGGCTCAAAAGATGCGAAATTTTATGAGAAATCCGACGCTATGCTTAGATTTGCTGTATCTTGTCTGGGAGCAAAATTGCGGCGATTTTAGTGATTTTGGTGGATAATTTTTGAAAAATCGACTTTGGGGGGATTCAGGATCTAGGGGTGAAATGAAAAACGGCGTATACCCTCGAATGTCTTTCCATAGGCCCTTTTCACATCATCTTAGAGTGACGAAAATCCAAAAATCATGAATTCCTACTGTTGCGGGATTCTGGAATCGACGTCGCTCATTCCCGGTCTCTGAGAGGCCTCACCATGAATTCCGGGAAACGGGAGGTTAGGTGAGACATGACATATTTCTGTATTTTTTTGGTTTTTCTCCATGAAGTCTAATATTTTCAAGTCTAGATGACGATTTACCGATTCGAATCAGTTCAAACTGCCAGGAACATATCTGAAATGAACCCCTGTTTTCGCGGTTTTCAGAGGCCTCCCGTTGATTTCGGTAGATTCGGGTGTTGGGCGGAGAAAAAGAACGCCCATGTATGTTTTGTGTTTTATTCCACAAAATTATTTGATTTTGAGTCTAGATCACAAATCAATAATCGGAACACGTTCAAATGATCAGTAACCATCTGAAACATGTCATTTTCCTCTTCAAAACCAAGCTCTTTTTCGGCGCGTCTTCGGGCTCTTCTAAGAATGATCAATGTTGTCCGTTTGGCTTGATTCTAGGCTCAAAAGATGCGAAATTTTATGAGGAATCCGACGCTATGCTTAGATTTGCTGTATCTCATCTGGGAGCAAAATTGCGGCGATTTTAGTGATTTTGGTGGAAAATGTTGGAAAAATTGACTTTGGGGGGATTTGGGATCTAGGGGTGAAATGAAAAACGGCGTATACCCTCGAATGTCTCTCCATAGGCCCTTTTCACATCATCTTAGAGTGACGAAAATCCAAAAATCATGAATTCCTACTGTTGCGGAATTCTGGAATCGACGTCGCTCATTCCCGGTTTCTGAGAGGCTTCACCTTGAATTCCGGGAAACGGGAGGTTAGGTGAGACATGACATATTTCTGTATTTTTTTGATTTTTCTCCATCAAGTCTAATATTTTCGAGTCTAGATGACGATTTACCGATTGGAATCAGTTCAAACTGCCAGGAACATATCTGAAATGAACCCCTGTTTTCGCGGTTTTCAGAGGCCTCCCGTTGATTTCGGTAGATTCGGGTGTTGGGCGGAGAAAAAGAACGCCCATGTATGTTTTGTGTTTTATTCCACAAAGTTATTTGATTTTGAGTCTAGATCACAAATCAATAATCGGAACACGTTCAAATGATCAGTAACCATCTGAAACATGTCATTTTCCTCTTCAAAACCAAGCTCTTTTTCGGCGCGTCTTCGGGCTCTTCTAAGAATGCTCAATGTTGTCCGTTTGGCTTGATTCTAGGCTCAAAAGATGCGAAATTTTATGAGGAATCCGACGCTATGCTTAGATTTGCTGTATCTCATCTGGGAGCAAAATTGCGGCGATTTTAGTGATTTTGGTGGAAAATGTTGGAAAAATTGACTTTGGGGGGATTTGGGATCTAGGGGTGAAATGAAAAACGGCGTATACCCTCGAATGTCTCTCCATAGGCCCTTTTCACATCATCTTAGAGTGACGAAAATCCAAAAATCATGAATTCCTACTGTTGCGGAATTCTGGAATCGACGTCGCTCATTCCCGGTTTCTGAGAGGCTTCACCTTGAATTCCGGGAAACGGGAGGTTAGGTGAGACATGACATATTTCTGTATTTTTTTGATTTTTCTCCATCAAGTCTAATATTTTCGAGTCTAGATGACGATTTACCGATTGGAATCAGTTCAAACTGCCAGGAACATATCTGAAATGAACCCCTGTTTTCGCGGTTTTCAGAGGCCTCCCGTTGATTTCGGTAGATTCGGGTGTTGGGCGGAGAAAAAGAACGCCCATGTATGTTTTGTGTTTTATTCCACAAAGTTATTTGATTTTGAGTCTAGATCACAAATCAATAATCGGAACACGTTCAAATGATCAGTAACCATCTGAAACATGTCATTTTCCTCTTCAAAACCAAGCTCTTTTTCGGCGCGTCTTCGGGCTCTTCTAAGAATGCTCAATGTTGTCCGTTTGGCTTGATTCTAGGCTCAAAAGATGCGAAATTTTATGAGGAATCCGACGCTATGCTTAGATTTGCTGTATCTCATCTGGGAGCAAAATTGCGGCGATTTTAGTGATTTTGGTGGAAAATGTTGGAAAAATTGACTTTGGGGGGATTTGGGATCTAGGGGTGAAATGAAAAACGGCGTATACCCTCGAATGTCTCTCCATAGGCCCTTTTCACATCATCTTAGAGTGACGAAAATCCAAAAATCATGAATTCCTACTGTTGCGGAATTCTGGAATCGACGTCGCTCATTCCCGGTTTCTGAGAGGCTTCACCTTGAATTCCGGGAAACGGGAGGTTAGGTGAGACATGACATATTTCTGTATTTTTTTGATTTTTCTCCATCAAGTCTAATATTTTCGAGTCTAGATGACGATTTACCGATTGGAATCAGTTCAAACTGCCAGGAACATATCTGAAATGAACCCCTGTTTTCGCGGTTTTCAGAGGCCTCCCGTTGATTTCGGTAGATTCGGGTGTTGGGCGGAGAAAAAGAACGCCCATGTATGTTTTGTGTTTTATTCCACAAAGTTATTTGATTTTGAGTCTAGATCACAAATCAATAATCGGAACACGTTCAAATGATCAGTAACCATCTGAAACATGTCATTTTCCTCTTCAAAACCAAGCTCTTTTTCGGCGCGTCTTCGGGCTCTTCTAAGAATGATCAATGTTGTCCGTTTGGCTTGATTCTAGGCTCAAAAGATGCGAAATTTTATGAGGAATCCGACGCTATGCTTAGATTTGCTGTATCTCATCTGGGAGCAAAATTGCGGCGATTTTAGTGATTTTGGTGGAAAATGTTGGAAAAATTGACTTTGGGGGGATTTGGGATCTAGGGGTGAAATGAAAAACGGCGTATACCCTCGAATGTCTCTCCATAGGCCCTTTTCACATCATCTGAGAGTGACGAAAATCCAAAAATCATGAATTCCTACTGTTGCGGGATTCTGGAATCGACGTCGCTCATTCCCGGTTTCTGAGAGGCCTCACCTTGAATTCCGGGAAACGGGAGGTTAGGTGAGACATGACATATTTCTGTATTTTTTTGATTTTTCTCCATCAAGTCTAATATTTTCGAGTCTAGATGACGATTTACCGATTGGAATCAGTTCAAACTGCCAGGAACATATCTGAAATGAACCCCTGTTTTCGCGGTTTTCAGAGGCCTCCCGTTGATTTCGGTAGATTCGGGTGTTGGGCGGAGAAAAAGAACGCCCATGTATGTTTTGTGTTTTATTCCACAAAGTTTTTTGATTTTGAGTCTAGATCACAAATCAATAATCGGAACACGTTCAAATGATCAGTAACCATCTGAAACATGTCATTTTCCTCTTCAAAACCAAGCTCTTTTTCGGCGCGTCTTCGGGCTCTTCTAAGAATGATCAATGTTGTCCGTTTGGCTTGATTCTAGGCTCAAAAGATGCGAAATTTTATGAGGAATCCGACGCTATGCTTAGATTTGCTGTATCTCATCTGGGAGCAAAATTGCGGCGATTTTAGTGATTTTGGTGGAAAATGTTGGAAAAATTGACTTTGGGGGGATTTGGGATCTAGGGGTGAAATGAAAAACGGCGTATACCCTCGAATGTCTCTCCATAGGCCCTTTTCACATCATCTGAGAGTGACGAAAATCCAAAAATCATGAATTCCTACTGTTGCGGGATTCTGGAATCGACGTCGCTCATTCCCGGTTTCTGAGAGGCCTCACCTTGAATTCCGGGAAACGGGAGGTTAGGTGAGACATGACATATTTCTGTATTTTTTTGATTTTTCTCCATCAAGTCTAATATTTTCGAGTCTAGATGACGATTTACCGATTGGAATCAGTTCAAACTGCCAGGAACATATCTGAAATGAACCCCTGTTTTCGCGGTTTTCAGAGGCCTCCCGTTGATTTCGGTAGATTCGGGTGTTGGGCGGAGAAAAAGAACGCCCATGTATGTTTTGTGTTTTATTCCACAAAGTTTTTTGATTTTGAGTCTAGATCACAAATCAATAATCGGAACACGTTCAAATGATCAGTAACCATCTGAAACATGTCATTTTCCTCTTCAAAACCAAGCTCTTTTTCGGCGCGTCTTCGGGCTCTTCTAAGAATGATCAATGTTGTCCGTTTGGCTTGATTCTAGGCTCAAAAGATGCGAAATTTTATGAGGAATCCGACGCTATGCTTAGATTTGCTGTATCTCATCTGGGAGCAAAATTGCGGCGATTTTAGTGATTTTGGTGGAAAATGTTGGAAAAATTGACTTTGGGGGGATTTGGGATCTAGGGGTGAAATGAAAAACGGCGTATACCCTCGAATGTCTCTCCATAGGCCCTTTTCACATCATCTTAGAGTGACGAAAATCCAAAAATCATGAATTCCTACTGTTGCGGAATTCTGGAATCGACGTCGCTCATTCCCGGTTTCTGAGAGGCTTCACCTTGAATTCCGGGAAACGGGAGGTTAGGTGAGACATGACATATTTCTGTATTTTTTTGATTTTTCTCCATCAAGTCTAATATTTTCGAGTCTAGATGACGATTTACCGATTGGAATCAGTTCAAACTGCCAGGAACATATCTGAAATGAACCCCTGTTTTCGCGGTTTTCAGAGGCCTCCCGTTGATTTCGGTAGATTCGGGTGTTGGGCGGAGAAAAAGAACGCCCATGTATGTTTTGTGTTTTATTCCACAAAGTTTTTTGATTTTGAGTCTAGATCACAAATCAATAATCGGAACACGTTCAAATGATCAGTAACCATCTGAAACATGTCATTTTCCTCTTCAAAACCAAGCTCTTTTTCGGCGCGTCTTCGGGCTCTTCTAAGAATGCTCAATGTTGTCCGTTTGGCTTGATTCTAGGCTCAAAAGATGCGAAATTTTATGAGGAATCCGACGCTATGCTTAGATTTGCTGTATCTCATCTGGGAGCAAAATTGCGGCGATTTTAGTGATTTTGGTGGAAAATGTTGGAAAAATTGACTTTGGGGGGATTTGGGATCTAGGGGTGAAATGAAAAACGGCGTATACCCTCGAATGTCTCTCCATAGGCCCTTTTCACATCATCTGAGAGTGACGAAAATCCAAAAATCATGAATTCCTACTGTTGCGGGATTCTGGAATCGACGTCGCTCATTCCCGGTTTCTGAGAGGCCTCACCTTGAATTCCGGGAAACGGGAGGTTAGGTGAGACATGACATATTTCTGTATTTTTTTGATTTTTCTCCATCAAGTCTAATATTTTCGAGTCTAGATGACGATTTACCGATTGGAATCAGTTCAAACTGCCAGGAACATATCTGAAATGAACCCCTGTTTTCGCGGTTTTCAGAGGCCTCCCGTTGATTTCGGTAGATTCGGGTGTTAGGCGGAGAAAAAGAACGCCCATGTATGTTTTGTGTTTTATTCCACAAAGTTTTTTGATTTTGAGTCTAGATCACAAATCAATAATCGGAACACGTTCAAATGATCAGTAACCATCTGAAACATGTCATTTTCCTCTTCAAAACCAAGCTCTTTTTCGGCGCGTCTTCGGGCTCTTCTAAGAATGATCAATGTTGTCCGTTTGGCTTGATTCTAGGCTCAAAAGATGCGAAATTTTATGAGGAATCCGACGCTATGCTTAGATTTGCTGTATCTCATCTGGGAGCAAAATTGCGGCGATTTTAGTGATTTTGGTGGAAAATGTTGGAAAAATTGACTTTGGGGGGATTTGGGATCTAGGGGTGAAATGAAAAACGGCGTATACCCTCGAATGTCTCTCCATAGGCCCTTTTCACATCATCTTAGAGTGACGAAAATCCAAAAATCATGAATTCCTACTGTTGCGGAATTCTGGAATCGACGTCGCTCATTCCCGGTTTCTGAGAGGCTTCACCTTGAATTCCGGGAAACGGGAGGTTAGGTGAGACATGACATATTTCTGTATTTTTTTGATTTTTCTCCATCAAGTCTAATATTTTCGAGTCTAGATGACGATTTACCGATTGGAATCAGTTCAAACTGCCAGGAACATATCTGAAATGAACCCCTGTTTTCGCGGTTTTCAGAGGCCTCCCGTTGATTTCGGTAGATTCGGGTGTTAGGCGGAGAAAAAGAACGCCCATGTATGTTTTGTGTTTTATTCCACAAAGTTTTTTGATTTTGAGTCTAGATCACAAATCAATAATCGGAACACGTTCAAATGATCAGTAACCATCTGAAACATGTCATTTTCCTCTTCAAAACCAAGCTCTTTTTCGGCGCGTCTTCGGGCTCTTCTAAGAATGATCAATGTTGTCCGTTTGGCTTGATTCTAGGCTCAAAAGATGCGAAATTTTATGAGGAATCCGACGCTATGCTTAGATTTGCTGTATCTCATCTGGGAGCAAAATTGCGGCGATTTTAGTGATTTTGGTGGAAAATGTTGGAAAAATTGACTTTGGGGGGATTTGGGATCTAGGGGTGAAATGAAAAACGGCGTATACCCTCGAATGTCTCTCCATAGGCCCTTTTCACATCATCTTAGAGTGACGAAAATCCAAAAATCATGAATTCCTACTGTTGCGGAATTCTGGAATCGACGTCGCTCATTCCCGGTTTCTGAGAGGCTTCACCTTGAATTCCGGGAAACGGGAGGTTAGGTGAGACATGACATATTTCTGTATTTTTTTGATTTTTCTCCATCAAGTCTAATATTTTCGAGTCTAGATGACGATTTACCGATTGGAATCAGTTCAAACTGCCAGGAACATATCTGAAATGAACCCCTGTTTTCGCGGTTTTCAGAGGCCTCCCGTTGATTTCGGTAGATTCGGGTGTTGGGCGGAGAAAAAGAACGCCCATGTATGTTTTGTGTTTTATTCCACAAAGTTTTTTGATTTTGAGTCTAGATCACAAATCAATAATCGGAACACGTTCAAATGATCAGTAACCATCTGAAACATGTCATTTTCCTCTTCAAAACCAAGCTCTTTTTCGGCGCGTCTTCGGGCTCTTCTAAGAATGCTCAATGTTGTCCGTTTGGCTTGATTCTAGGCTCAAAAGATGCGAAATTTTATGAGGAATCCGACGCTATGCTTAGATTTGCTGTATCTCATCTGGGAGCAAAATTGCGGCGATTTTAGTGATTTTGGTGGAAAATGTTGGAAAAATTGACTTTGGGGGGATTTGGGATCTAGGGGTGAAATGAAAAACGGCGTATACCCTCGAATGTCTCTCCATAGGCCCTTTTCACATCATCTTAGAGTGACGAAAATCCAAAAATCATGAATTCCTACTGTTGCGGAATTCTGGAATCGACGTCGCTCATTCCCGGTTTCTGAGAGGCTTCACCTTGAATTCCGGGAAACGGGAGGTTAGGTGAGACATGACATATTTCTGTATTTTTTTGATTTTTCTCCATCAAGTCTAATATTTTCGAGTCTAGATGACGATTTACCGATTGGAATCAGTTCAAACTGCCAGGAACATATCTGAAATGAACCCCTGTTTTCGCGGTTTTCAGAGGCCTCCCGTTGATTTCGGTAGATTCGGGTGTTAGGCGGAGAAAAAGAACGCCCATGTATGTTTTGTGTTTTATTCCACAAAGTTTTTTGATTTTGAGTCTAGATCACAAATCAATAATCGGAACACGTTCAAATGATCAGTAACCATCTGAAACATGTCATTTTCCTCTTCAAAACCAAGCTCTTTTTCGGCGCGTCTTCGGGCTCTTCTAAGAATGATCAATGTTGTCCGTTTGGCTTGATTCTAGGCTCAAAAGATGCGAAATTTTATGAGGAATCCGACGCTATGCTTAGATTTGCTGTATCTCATCTGGGAGCAAAATTGCGGCGATTTTAGTGATTTTGGTGGAAAATGTTGGAAAAATTGACTTTGGGGGGATTTGGGATCTAGGGGTGAAATGAAAAACGGCGTATACCCTCGAATGTCTCTCCATAGGCCCTTTTCACATCATCTTAGAGTGACGAAAATCCAAAAATCATGAATTCCTACTGTTGCGGAATTCTGGAATCGACGTCGCTCATTCCCGGTTTCTGAGAGGCTTCACCTTGAATTCCGGGAAACGGGAGGTTAGGTGAGACATGACATATTTCTGTATTTTTTTGATTTTTCTCCATCAAGTCTAATATTTTCGAGTCTAGATGACGATTTACCGATTGGAATCAGTTCAAACTGCCAGGAACATATCTGAAATGAACCCCTGTTTTCGCGGTTTTCAGAGGCCTCCCGTTGATTTCGGTAGATTCGGGTGTTGGGCGGAGAAAAAGAACGCCCATGTATGTTTTGTGTTTTATTCCACAAAGTTTTTTGATTTTGAGTCTAGATCACAAATCAATAATCGGAACACGTTCAAATGATCAGTAACCATCTGAAACATGTCATTTTCCTCTTCAAAACCAAGCTCTTTTTCGGCGCGTCTTCGGGCTCTTCTAAGAATGCTCAATGTTGTCCGTTTGGCTTGATTCTAGGCTCAAAAGATGCGAAATTTTATGAGGAATCCGACGCTATGCTTAGATTTGCTGTATCTCATCTGGGAGCAAAATTGCGGCGATTTTAGTGATTTTGGTGGAAAATGTTGGAAAAATTGACTTTGGGGGGATTTGGGATCTAGGGGTGAAATGAAAAACGGCGTATACCCTCGAATGTCTCTCCATAGGCCCTTTTCACATCATCTGAGAGTGACGAAAATCCAAAAATCATGAATTCCTACTGTTGCGGGATTCTGGAATCGACGTCGCTCATTCCCGGTTTCTGAGAGGCCTCACCTTGAATTCCGGGAAACGGGAGGTTAGGTGAGACATGACATATTTCTGTATTTTTTTGATTTTTCTCCATCAAGTCTAATATTTTCGAGTCTAGATGACGATTTACCGATTGGAATCAGTTCAAACTGCCAGGAACATATCTGAAATGAACCCCTGTTTTCGCGGTTTTCAGAGGCCTCCCGTTGATTTCGGTAGATTCGGGTGTTAGGCGGAGAAAAAGAACGCCCATGTATGTTTTGTGTTTTATTCCACAAAGTTTTTTGATTTTGAGTCTAGATCACAAATCAATAATCGGAACACGTTCAAATGATCAGTAACCATCTGAAACATGTCATTTTCCTCTTCAAAACCAAGCTCTTTTTCGGCGCGTCTTCGGGCTCTTCTAAGAATGATCAATGTTGTCCGTTTGGCTTGATTCTAGGCTCAAAAGATGCGAAATTTTATGAGGAATCCGACGCTATGCTTAGATTTGCTGTATCTCATCTGGGAGCAAAATTGCGGCGATTTTAGTGATTTTGGTGGAAAATGTTGGAAAAATTGACTTTGGGGGGATTTGGGATCTAGGGGTGAAATGAAAAACGGCGTATACCCTCGAATGTCTCTCCATAGGCCCTTTTCACATCATCTTAGAGTGACGAAAATCCAAAAATCATGAATTCCTACTGTTGCGGAATTCTGGAATCGACGTCGCTCATTCCCGGTTTCTGAGAGGCTTCACCTTGAATTCCGGGAAACGGGAGGTTAGGTGAGACATGACATATTTCTGTATTTTTTTGATTTTTCTCCATCAAGTCTAATATTTTCGAGTCTAGATGACGATTTACCGATTGGAATCAGTTCAAACTGCCAGGAACATATCTGAAATGAACCCCTGTTTTCGCGGTTTTCAGAGGCCTCCCGTTGATTTCGGTAGATTCGGGTGTTGGGCGGAGAAAAAGAACGCCCATGTATGTTTTGTGTTTTATTCCACAAAGTTATTTGATTTTGAGTCTAGATCACAAATCAATAATCGGAACACGTTCAAATGATCAGTAACCATCTGAAACATGTCATTTTCCTCTTCAAAACCAAGCTCTTTTTCGGCGCGTCTTCGGGCTCTTCTAAGAATGCTCAATGTTGTCCGTTTGGCTTGATTCTAGGCTCAAAAGATGCGAAATTTTATGAGGAATCCGACGCTATGCTTAGATTTGCTGTATCTCATCTGGGAGCAAAATTGCGGCGATTTTAGTGATTTTGGTGGAAAATGTTGGAAAAATTGACTTTGGGGGGATTTGGGATCTAGGGGTGAAATGAAAAACGGCGTATACCCTCGAATGTCTCTCCATAGGCCCTTTTCACATCATCTGAGAGTGACGAAAATCCAAAAATCATGAATTCCTACTGTTGCGGGATTCTGGAATCGACGTCGCTCATTCCCGGTTTCTGAGAGGCCTCACCTTGAATTCCGGGAAACGGGAGGTTAGGTGAGACATGACATATTTCTGTATTTTTTTGATTTTTCTCCATCAAGTCTAATATTTTCGAGTCTAGATGACGATTTACCGATTGGAATCAGTTCAAACTGCCAGGAACATATCTGAAATGAACCCCTGTTTTCGCGGTTTTCAGAGGCCTCCCGTTGATTTCGGTAGATTCGGGTGTTGGGCGGAGAAAAAGAACGCCCATGTATGTTTTGTGTTTTATTCCACAAAGTTTTTTGATTTTGAGTCTAGATCACAAATCAATAATCGGAACACGTTCAAATGATCAGTAACCATCTGAAACATGTCATTTTCCTCTTCAAAACCAAGCTCTTTTTCGGCGCGTCTTCGGGCTCTTCTAAGAATGCTCAATGTTGTCCGTTTGGCTTGATTCTAGGCTCAAAAGATGCGAAATTTTATGAGGAATCCGACGCTATGCTTAGATTTGCTGTATCTCATCTGGGAGCAAAATGGCGGCGATTTTAGTGATTTTGGTGGAAAATGTTGGAAAAATTGACTTTGGGGGGATTTGGGATCTAGGGGTGAAATGAAAAACGGCGTATACCCTCGAATGTCTCTCCATAGGCCCTTTTCACATCATCTGAGAGTGACGAAAATCCAAAAATCATGAATTCCTACTGTTGCGGGATTCTGGAATCGACGTCGCTCATTCCCGGTTTCTGAGAGGCCTCACCTTGAATTCCGGGAAACGGGAGGTTAGGTGAGACATGACATATTTCTGTATTTTTTTGATTTTTCTCCATCAAGTCTAATATTTTCGAGTCTAGATGACGATTTACCGATTGGAATCAGTTCAAACTGCCAGGAACATATCTGAAATGAACCCCTGTTTTCGCGGTTTTCAGAGGCCTCCCGTTGATTTCGGTAGATTCGGGTGTTGGGCGGAGAAAAAGAACGCCCATGTATGTTTTGTGTTTTATTCCACAAAGTTATTTGATTTTGAGTCTAGATCACAAATCAATAATCGGAACACGTTCAAATGATCAGTAACCATCTGAAACATGTCATTTTCCTCTTCAAAACCAAGCTCTTTTTCGGCGCGTCTTCGGGCTCTTCTAAGAATGCTCAATGTTGTCCGTTTGGCTTGATTCTAGGCTCAAAAGATGCGAAATTTTATGAGGAATCCGACGCTATGCTTAGATTTGCTGTATCTCATCTGGGAGCAAAATTGCGGCGATTTTAGTGATTTTGGTGGAAAATGTTGGAAAAATTGACTTTGGGGGGATTTGGGATCTAGGGGTGAAATGAAAAACGGCGTATACCCTCGAATGTCTCTCCATAGGCCCTTTTCACATCATCTGAGAGTGACGAAAATCCAAAAATCATGAATTCCTACTGTTGCGGGATTCTGGAATCGACGTCGCTCATTCCCGGTTTCTGAGAGGCCTCACCTTGAATTCCGGGAAACGGGAGGTTAGGTGAGACATGACATATTTCTGTATTTTTTTGATTTTTCTCCATCAAGTCTAATATTTTCGAGTCTAGATGACGATTTACCGATTGGAATCAGTTCAAACTGCCAGGAACATATCTGAAATGAACCCCTGTTTTCGCGGTTTTCAGAGGCCTCCCGTTGATTTCGGTAGATTCGGGTGTTGGGCGGAGAAAAAGAACGCCCATGTATGTTTTGTGTTTTATTCCACAAAGTTTTTTGATTTTGAGTCTAGATCACAAATCAATAATCGGAACACGTTCAAATGATCAGTAACCATCTGAAACATGTCATTTTCCTCTTCAAAACCAAGCTCTTTTTCGGCGCGTCTTCGGGCTCTTCTAAGAATGCTCAATGTTGTCCGTTTGGCTTGATTCTAAGCTCAAAAGATGCGAAATTTTATGAGGAATCCGACGCTATGCTTAGATTTGCTGTATCTCATCTGGGAGCAAAATTGCGGCGATTTTAGTGATTTTGGTGGAAAATGTTGGAAAAATTGACTTTGGGGGGATTTGGGATCTAGGGGTGAAATGAAAAACGGCGTATACCCTCGAATGTCTCTCCATAGGCCCTTTTCACATCATCTGAGAGTGACGAAAATCCAAAAATCATGAATTCCTACTGTTGCGGGATTCTGGAATCGACGTCGCTCATTCCCGGTTTCTGAGAGGCCTCACCTTGAATTCCGGGAAACGGGAGGTTAGGTGAGACATGACATATTTCTGTATTTTTTGATTTTTCTCCATCAAGTCTAATATTTTCGAGTCTAGATGACGATTTACCGATTGGAATCAGTTCAAACTGCCAGGAACATATCTGAGATGAACCCCTGTTTTCGCGGTTTTCAGAGGCCTCCCGTTGATTTCGGTAGATTCGGGTGTTGGGCGGAGAAAAAGAACGCCCATGTATGTTTTGTGTTTTATTCCACAAAGTTATTTGATTTTGAGTCTAGATCACAAATCAATAATCGGAACACGTTCAAATGATCAGTAACCATCTGAAACATGTCATTTTCCTCTTCAAAACCAAGCTCTTTTTCGGCGCGTCTTCGGGCTCTTCTAAGAATGCTCAATGTTGTCCGTTTGGCTTGATTCTAGGCTCAAAAGATGCGAAATTTTATGAGGAATCCGACGCTATGCTTAGATTTGCTGTATCTCATCTGGGAGCAAAATTGCGGCGATTTTAGTGATTTTGGTGGAAAATGTTGGAAAAATTGACTTTGGGGGGATTTGGGATCTAGGGGTGAAATGAAAAACGGCGTATACCCTCGAATGTCTCTCCATAGGCCCTTTTCACATCATCTGAGAGTGACGAAAATCCAAAAATCATGAATTCCTACTGTTGCGGGATTCTGGAATCGACGTCGCTCATTCCCGGTTTCTGAGAGGCCTCACCTTGAATTCCGGGAAACGGGAGGTTAGGTGAGACATGACATATTTCTGTATTTTTTTGATTTTTCTCCATCAAGTCTAATATTTTCGAGTCTAGATGACGATTTACCGATTGGAATCAGTTCAAACTGCCAGGAACATATCTGAAATGAACCCCTGTTTTCGCGGTTTTCAGAGGCCTCCCGTTGATTTCGGTAGATTCGGGTGTTGGGCGGAGAAAAAGAACGCCCATGTATGTTTTGTGTTTTATTCCACAAAGTTTTTTGATTTTGAGTCTAGATCACAAATCAATAATCGGAACACGTTCAAATGATCAGTAACCATCTGAAACATGTCATTTTCCTCTTCAAAACCAAGCTCTTTTTCGGCGCGTCTTCGGGCTCTTCTAAGAATGCTCAATGTTGTCCGTTTGGCTTGATTCTAGGCTCAAAAGATGCGAAATTTTATGAGGAATCCGACGCTATGCTTAGATTTGCTGTATCTCATCTGGGAGCAAAATTGCGGCGATTTTAGTGATTTTGGTGGAAAATGTTGGAAAAATTGACTTTGGGGGGATTTGGGATCTAGGGGTGAAATGAAAAACGGCGTATACCCTCGAATGTCTCTCCATAGGCCCTTTTCACATCATCTGAGAGTGACGAAAATCCAAAAATCATGAATTCCTACTGTTGCGGGATTCTGGAATCGACGTCGCTCATTCCCGGTTTCTGAGAGGCCTCACCTTGAATTCCGGGAAACGGGAGGTTAGGTGAGACATGACATATTTCTGTATTTTTTTGATTTTTCTCCATCAAGTCTAATATTTTCGAGTCTAGATGACGATTTACCGATTGGAATCAGTTCAAACTGCCAGGAACATATCTGAAATGAACCCCTGTTTTCGCGGTTTTCAGAGGCCTCCCGTTGATTTCGGTAGATTCGGGTGTTGGGCGGAGAAAAAGAACGCCCATGTATGTTTTGTGTTTTATTCCACAAAGTTTTTTGATTTTGAGTCTAGATCACAAATCAATAATCGGAACACGTTCAAATGATCAGTAACCATCTGAAACATGTCATTTTCCTCTTCAAAACCAAGCTCTTTTTCGGCGCGTCTTCGGGCTCTTCTAAGAATGCTCAATGTTGTCCGTTTGGCTTGATTCTAGGCTCAAAAGATGCGAAATTTTATGAGGAATCCGACGCTATGCTTAGATTTGCTGTATCTCATCTGGGAGCAAAATTGCGGCGATTTTAGTGATTTTGGTGGAAAATGTTGGAAAAATTGACTTTGGGGGGATTTGGGATCTAGGGGTGAAATGAAAAACGGCGTATACCCTCGAATGTCTCTCCATAGGCCCTTTTCACATCATCTGAGAGTGACGAAAATCCAAAAATCATGAATTCCTACTGTTGCGGGATTCTGGAATCGACGTCGCTCATTCCCGGTTTCTGAGAGGCCTCACCTTGAATTCCGGGAAACGGGAGGTTAGGTGAGACATGACATATTTCTGTATTTTTTTGATTTTTCTCCATCAAGTCTAATATTTTCGAGTCTAGATGACGATTTACCGATTGGAATCAGTTCAAACTGCCAGGAACATATCTGAAATGAACCCCTGTTTTCGCGGTTTTCAGAGGCCTCCCGTTGATTTCGGTAGATTCGGGTGTTGGGCGGAGAAAAAGAACGCCCATGTATGTTTTGTGTTTTATTCCACAAAGTTTTTTGATTTTGAGTCTAGATCACAAATCAATAATCGGAACACGTTCAAATGATCAGTAACCATCTGAAACATGTCATTTTCCTCTTCAAAACCAAGCTCTTTTTCGGCGCGTCTTCGGGCTCTTCTAAGAATGATCAATGTTGTCCGTTTGGCTTGATTCTAGGCTCAAAAGATGCGAAATTTTATGAGGAATCCGACGCTATGCTTAGATTTGCTGTATCTCATCTGGGAGCAAAATTGCGGCGATTTTAGTGATTTTGGTGGAAAATGTTGGAAAAATTGACTTTGGGGGGATTTGGGATCTAGGGGTGAAATGAAAAACGGCGTATACCCTCGAATGTCTCTCCATAGGCCCTTTTCACATCATCTGAGAGTGACGAAAATCCAAAAATCATGAATTCCTACTGTTGCGGGATTCTGGAATCGACGTCGCTCATTCCCGGTTTCTGAGAGGCCTCACCTTGAATTCCGGGAAACGGGAGGTTAGGTGAGACATGACATATTTCTGTATTTTTTTGATTTTTCTCCATCAAGTCTAATATTTTCGAGTCTAGATGACGATTTACCGATTGGAATCAGTTCAAACTGCCAGGAACATATCTGAAATGAACCCCTGTTTTCGCGGTTTTCAGAGGCCTCCCGTTGATTTCGGTAGATTCGGGTGTTGGGCGGAGAAAAAGAACGCCCATGTATGTTTTGTGTTTTATTCCACAAAGTTTTTTGATTTTGAGTCTAGATCACAAATCAATAATCGGAACACGTTCAAATGATCAGTAACCATCTGAAACATGTCATTTTCCTCTTCAAAACCAAGCTCTTTTTCGGCGCGTCTTCGGGCTCTTCTAAGAATGCTCAATGTTGTCCGTTTGGCTTGATTCTAGGCTCAAAAGATGCGAAATTTTATGAGGAATCCGACGCTATGCTTAGATTTGCTGTATCTCATCTGGGAGCAAAATTGCGGCGATTTTAGTGATTTTGGTGGAAAATGTTGGAAAAATTGACTTTGGGGGGATTTGGGATCTAGGGGTGAAATGAAAAACGGCGTATACCCTCGAATGTCTCTCCATAGGCCCTTTTCACATCATCTGAGAGTGACGAAAATCCAAAAATCATGAATTCCTACTGTTGCGGGATTCTGGAATCGACGTCGCTCATTCCCGGTTTCTGAGAGGCCTCACCTTGAATTCCGGGAAACGGGAGGTTAGGTGAGACATGACATATTTCTGTATTTTTTTGATTTTTCTCCATCAAGTCTAATATTTTCGAGTCTAGATGACGATTTACCGATTGGAATCAGTTCAAACTGCCAGGAACATATCTGAAATGAACCCCTGTTTTCGCGGTTTTCAGAGGCCTCCCGTTGATTTCGGTAGATTCGGGTGTTGGGCGGAGAAAAAGAACGCCCATGTATGTTTTGTGTTTTATTCCACAAAGTTATTTGATTTTGAGTCTAGATCACAAATCAATAATCGGAACACGTTCAAATGATCAGTAACCATCTGAAACATGTCATTTTCCTCTTCAAAACCAAGCTCTTTTTCGGCGCGTCTTCGGGCTCTTCTAAGAATGCTCAATGTTGTCCGTTTGGCTTGATTCTAAGCTCAAAAGATGCGAAATTTTATGAGGAATCCGACGCTATGCTTAGATTTGCTGTATCTCATCTGGGAGCAAAATTGCGGCGATTTTAGTGATTTTGGTGGAAAATGTTGGAAAAATTGACTTTGGGGGGATTTGGGATCTAGGGGTGAAATGAAAACGGCGTATACCCTCGAATGTCTCTCCATAGGCCCTTTTCACATCATCTGAGAGTGACGAAAATCCAAAAATCATGAATTCCTACTGTTGCGGGATTCTGGAATCGACGTCGCTCATTCCCGGTTTCTGAGAGGCCTCACCTTGAATTCCGGGAAACGGGAGGTTAGGTGAGACATGACATATTTCTGTATTTTTTTGATTTTTCTCCATCAAGTCTAATATTTTCGAGTCTAGATGACGATTTACCGATTGGAATCAGTTCAAACTGCCAGGAACATATCTGAAATGAACCCCTGTTTTCGCGGTTTTCAGAGGCCTCCCGTTGATTTCGGTAGATTCGGGTGTTGGGCGGAGAAAAAGAACGCCCATGTATGTTTTGTGTTTTATTCCACAAAGTTATTTGATTTTGAGTCTAGATCACAAATCAATAATCGGAACACGTTCAAATGATCAGTAACCATCTGAAACATGTCATTTTCCTCTTCAAAACCAAGCTCTTTTTCGGCGCGTCTTCGGGCTCTTCTAAGAATGCTCAATGTTGTCCGTTTGGCTTGATTCTAAGCTCAAAAGATGCGAAATTTTATGAGGAATCCGACGCTATGCTTAGATTTGCTGTATCTCATCTGGGAGCAAAATTGCGGCGATTTTAGTGATTTTGGTGGAAAATGTTGGAAAAATTGACTTTGGGGGGATTTGGGATCTAGGGGTGAAATGAAAACGGCGTATACCCTCGAATGTCTCTCCATAGGCCCTTTTCACATCATCTGAGAGTGACGAAAATCCAAAAATCATGAATTCCTACTGTTGCGGGATTCTGGAATCGACGTCGCTCATTCCCGGTTTCTGAGAGGCCTCACCTTGAATTCCGGGAAACGGGAGGTTAGGTGAGACATGACATATTTCTGTATTTTTTTGATTTTTCTCCATCAAGTCTAATATTTTCGAGTCTAGATGACGATTTACCGATTGGAATCAGTTCAAACTGCCAGGAACATATCTGAAATGAACCCCTGTTTTCGCGGTTTTCAGAGGCCTCCCGTTGATTTCGGTAGATTCGGGTGTTGGGCGGAGAAAAAGAACGCCCATGTATGTTTTGTGTTTTATTCCACAAAGTTATTTGATTTTGAGTCTAGATCACAAATCAATAATCGGAACACGTTCAAATGATCAGTAACCATCTGAAACATGTCATTTTCCTCTTCAAAACCAAGCTCTTTTTCGGCGCGTCTTCGGGCTCTTCTAAGAATGCTCAATGTTGTCCGTTTGGCTTGATTCTAGGCTCAAAAGATGCGAAATTTTATGAGGAATCCGACGCTATGCTTAGATTTGCTGTATCTCATCTGGGAGCAAAATTGCGGCGATTTTAGTGATTTTGGTGGAAAATGTTGGAAAAATTGACTTTGGGGGGATTTGGGATCTAGGGGTGAAATGAAAAACGGCGTATACCCTCGAATGTCTCTCCATAGGCCCTTTTCACATCATCTGAGAGTGACGAAAATCCAAAAATCATGAATTCCTACTGTTGCGGGATTCTGGAATCGACGTCGCTCATTCCCGGTTTCTGAGAGGCCTCACCTTGAATTCCGGGAAACGGGAGGTTAGGTGAGACATGACATATTTCTGTATTTTTTTGATTTTTCTCCATCAAGTCTAATATTTTCGAGTCTAGATGACGATTTACCGATTGGAATCAGTTCAAACTGCCAGGAACATATCTGAAATGAACCCCTGTTTTCGCGGTTTTCAGAGGCCTCCCGTTGATTTCGGTAGATTCGGGTGTTGGGCGGAGAAAAAGAACGCCCATGTATGTTTTGTGTTTTATTCCACAAAGTTTTTTGATTTTGAGTCTAGATCACAAATCAATAATCGGAACACGTTCAAATGATCAGTAACCATCTGAAACATGTCATTTTCCTCTTCAAAACCAAGCTCTTTTTCGGCGCGTCTTCGGGCTCTTCTAAGAATGCTCAATGTTGTCCGTTTGGCTTGATTCTAGGCTCAAAAGATGCGAAATTTTATGAGGAATCCGACGCTATGCTTAGATTTGCTGTATCTCATCTGGGAGCAAAATTGCGGCGATTTTAGTGATTTTGGTGGAAAATGTTGGAAAAATTGACTTTGGGGGGATTTGGGATCTAGGGGTGAAATGAAAAACGGCGTATACCCTCGAATGTCTCTCCATAGGCCCTTTTCACATCATCTGAGAGTGACGAAAATCCAAAAATCATGAATTCCTACTGTTGCGGGATTCTGGAATCGACGTCGCTCATTCCCGGTTTCTGAGAGGCCTCACCTTGAATTCCGGGAAACGGGAGGTTAGGTGAGACATGACATATTTCTGTATTTTTTTGATTTTTCTCCATCAAGTCTAATATTTTCGAGTCTAGATGACGATTTACCGATTGGAATCAGTTCAAACTGCCAGGAACATATCTGAAATGAACCCCTGTTTTCGCGGTTTTCAGAGGCCTCCCGTTGATTTCGGTAGATTCGGGTGTTGGGCGGAGAAAAAGAACGCCCATGTATGTTTTGTGTTTTATTCCACAAAGTTATTTGATTTTGAGTCTAGATCACAAATCAATAATCGGAACACGTTCAAATGATCAGTAACCATCTGAAACATGTCATTTTCCTCTTCAAAACCAAGCTCTTTTTCGGCGCGTCTTCGGGCTCTTCTAAGAATGCTCAATGTTGTCCGTTTGGCTTGATTCTAAGCTCAAAAGATGCGAAATTTTATGAGGAATCCGACGCTATGCTTAGATTTGCTGTATCTCATCTGGGAGCAAAATTGCGGCGATTTTAGTGATTTTGGTGGAAAATGTTGGAAAAATTGACTTTGGGGGGATTTGGGATCTAGGGGTGAAATGAAAACGGCGTATACCCTCGAATGTCTCTCCATAGGCCCTTTTCACATCATCTGAGAGTGACGAAAATCCAAAAATCATGAATTCCTACTGTTGCGGGATTCTGGAATCGACGTCGCTCATTCCCGGTTTCTGAGAGGCCTCACCTTGAATTCCGGGAAACGGGAGGTTAGGTGAGACATGACATATTTCTGTATTTTTTTGATTTTTCTCCATCAAGTCTAATATTTTCGAGTCTAGATGACGATTTACCGATTGGAATCAGTTCAAACTGCCAGGAACATATCTGAAATGAACCCCTGTTTTCGCGGTTTTCAGAGGCCTCCCGTTGATTTCGGTAGATTCGGGTGTTGGGCGGAGAAAAAGAACGCCCATGTATGTTTTGTGTTTTATTCCACAAAGTTATTTGATTTTGAGTCTAGATCACAAATCAATAATCGGAACACGTTCAAATGATCAGTAACCATCTGAAACATGTCATTTTCCTCTTCAAAACCAAGCTCTTTTTCGGCGCGTCTTCGGGCTCTTCTAAGAATGCTCAATGTTGTCTGTTTGGCTTGATTCTAGGCTCAAAAGATGCGAAATTTTATGAGGAATCCGACGCTATGCTTAGATTTGCTGTATCTCATCTGGGAGCAAAATTGCGGCGATTTTAGTGATTTTGGTGGAAAATGTTGGAAAAATTGACTTTGGGGGGATTTGGGATCTAGGGGTGAAATGAAAAACGGCGTATACCCTCGAATGTCTCTCCATAGGCCCTTTTCACATCATCTGAGAGTGACGAAAATCCAAAAATCATGAATTCCTACTGTTGCGGGATTCTGGAATCGACGTCGCTCATTCCCGGTTTCTGAGAGGCCTCACCTTGAATTCCGGGAAACGGGAGGTTAGGTGAGACATGACATATTTCTGTATTTTTTTGATTTTTCTCCATCAAGTCTAATATTTTCGAGTCTAGATGACGATTTACCGATTGGAATCAGTTCAAACTGCCAGGAACATATCTGAAATGAACCCCTGTTTTCGCGGTTTTCAGAGGCCTCCCGTTGATTTCGGTAGATTCGGGTGTTGGGCGGAGAAAAAGAACGCCCATGTATGTTTTGTGTTTTATTCCACAAAGTGATTTGATTTTGAGTCTAGATCACAAATCAATAATCGGAACACGTTCAAATGATCAGTAACCATCTGAAACATGTCATTTTCCTCTTCAAAACCAAGCTCTTTTTCGGCGAGTCTTCGGGCTCTTCTAAGAATGCTCAATGTTGTCCGTTTGGCTTGATTCTAAGCTCAAAAGATGCGAAATTTTATGAGGAATCCGACGCTATGCTTAGATTTGCTGTATCTCATCTGGGAGCAAAATTGCGGCGATTTTAGTGATTTTGGCGGAAAATGTTGGAAAAATTGACTTTGGGGGGATTTGGGATCTAGGGGTGAAATGAAAAACGGCGTATACCCTCGAATGTCTCTCCATAGGCCCTTTTCACATCATCTGAGAGTGACGAAAATCCAAAAATCATGAATTCCTACTGTTGCGGGATTCTGGAATCGACGTCGCTCATTCCCGGTTTCTGAGAGGCCTCACCTTGAATTCCGGGAAACGGGAGGTTAGGTGAGACATGACATATTTCTGTATTTTTTTGATTTTTCTCCATCAAGTCTAATATTTTCGAGTCTAGATGACGATTTACCGATTGGAATCAGTTCAAACTGCCAGGAACATATCTGAAATGAACCCCTGTTTTCGCGGTTTTCAGAGGCCTCCCGTTGATTTCGGTAGATTCGGGTGTTGGGCGGAGAAAAAGAACGCCCATGTATGTTTTGTGTTTTATTCCACAAAGTTTTTTGATTTTGAGTCTAGATCACAAATCAATAATCGGAACACGTTCAAATGATCAGTAACCATCTGAAACATGTCATTTTCCTCTTCAAAACCAAGCTCTTTTTCGGCGCGTCTTCGGGCTCTTCTAAGAATGCTCAATGTTGTCCGTTTGGCTTGATTCTAGGCTCAAAAGATGCGAAATTTTATGAGGAATCCGACGCTATGCTTAGATTTGCTGTATCTCATCTGGGAGCAAAATTGCGGCGATTTTAGTGATTTTGGTGGAAAATGTTGGAAAAATTGACTTTGGGGGGATTTGGGATCTAGGGGTGAAATGAAAAACGGCGTATACCCTCGAATGTCTCTCCATAGGCCCTTTTCACATCATCTGAGAGTGACGAAAATCCAAAAATCATGAATTCCTACTGTTGCGGGATTCTGGAATCGACGTCGCTCATTCCCGGTTTCTGAGAGGCCTCACCTTGAATTCCGGGAAACGGGAGGTTAGGTGAGACATGACATATTTCTGTATTTTTTTGATTTTTCTCCATCAAGTCTAATATTTTCGAGTCTAGATGACGATTTACCGATTGGAATCAGTTCAAACTGCCAGGAACATATCTGAAATGAACCCCTGTTTTCGCGGTTTTCAGAGGCCTCCCGTTGATTTCGGTAGATTCGGGTGTTGGGCGGAGAAAAAGAACGCCCATGTATGTTTTGTGTTTTATTCCACAAAGTTATTTGATTTTGAGTCTAGATCACAAATCAATAATCGGAACACGTTCAAATGATCAGTAACCATCTGAAACATGTCATTTTCCTCTTCAAAACCAAGCTCTTTTTCGGCGCGTCTTCGGGCTCTTCTAAGAATGCTCAATGTTGTCCGTTTGGCTTGATTCTAGGCTCAAAAGATGCGAAATTTTATGAGGAATCCGACGCTATGCTTAGATTTGCTGTATCTCATCTGGGAGCAAAATTGCGGCGATTTTAGTGATTTTGGTGGAAAATGTTGGAAAAATTGACTTTGGGGGGATTTGGGATCTAGGGGTGAAATGAAAAACGGCGTATACCCTCGAATGTCTCTCCATAGGCCCTTTTCACATCATCTGAGAGTGACGAAAATCCAAAAATCATGAATTCCTACTGTTGCGGGATTCTGGAATCGACGTCGCTCATTCCCGGTTTCTGAGAGGCCTCACCTTGAATTCCGGGAAACGGGAGGTTAGGTGAGACATGACATATTTCTGTATTTTTTTGATTTTTCTCCATCAAGTCTAATATTTTCGAGTCTAGATGACGATTTACCGATTGGAATCAGTTCAAACTGCCAGGAACATATCTGAAATGAACCCCTGTTTTCGCGGTTTTCAGAGGCCTCCCGTTGATTTCGGTAGATTCGGGTGTTGGGCGGAGAAAAAGAACGCCCATGTATGTTTTGTGTTTTATTCCACAAAGTGATTTGATTTTGAGTCTAGATCACAAATCAATAATCGGAACACGTTCAAATGATCAGTAACCATCTGAAACATGTCATTTTCCTCTTCAAAACCAAGCTCTTTTTCGGCGAGTCTTCGGGCTCTTCTAAGAATGCTCAATGTTGTCCGTTTGGCTTGATTCTAGGCTCAAAAGATGCGAAATTTTATGAGGAATCCGACGCTATGCTTAGATTTGCTGTATCTCATCTGGGAGCAAAATTGCGGCGATTTTAGTGATTTTGGTGGAAAATGTTGGAAAAATTGACTTTGGGGGGATTTGGGATCTAGGGGTGAAATGAAAAACGGCGTATACCCTCGAATGTCTCTCCATAGGCCCTTTTCACATCATCTGAGAGTGACGAAAATCCAAAAATCATGAATTCCTACTGTTGCGGGATTCTGGAATCGACGTCGCTCATTCCCGGTTTCTGAGAGGCCTCACCTTGAATTCCGGGAAACGGGAGGTTAGGTGAGACATGACATATTTCTGTATTTTTTTGATTTTTCTCCATCAAGTCTAATATTTTCGAGTCTAGATGACGATTTACCGATTGGAATCAGTTCAAACTGCCAGGAACATATCTGAAATGAACCCCTGTTTTCGCGGTTTTCAGAGGCCTCCCGTTGATTTCGGTAGATTCGGGTGTTGGGCGGAGAAAAAGAACGCCCATGTATGTTTTGTGTTTTATTCCACAAAGTTATTTGATTTTGAGTCTAGATCACAAATCAATAATCGGAACACGTTCAAATGATCAGTAACCATCTGAAACATGTCATTTTCCTCTTCAAAACCAAGCTCTTTTTCGGCGCGTCTTCGGGCTCTTCTAAGAATGCTCAATGTTGTCCGTTTGGCTTGATTCTAGGCTCAAAAGATGCGAAATTTTATGAGGAATCCGACGCTATGCTTAGATTTGCTGTATCTCATCTGGGAGCAAAATTGCGGCGATTTTAGTGATTTTGGTGGAAAATGTTGGAAAAATTGACTTTGGGGGGATTTGGGATCTAGGGGTGAAATGAAAAACGGCGTATACCCTCGAATGTCTCTCCATAGGCCCTTTTCACATCATCTGAGAGTGACGAAAATCCAAAAATCATGAATTCCTACTGTTGCGGGATTCTGGAATCGACGTCGCTCATTCCCGGTTTCTGAGAGGCCTCACCTTGAATTCCGGGAAACGGGAGGTTAGGTGAGACATGACATATTTCTGTATTTTTTTGATTTTTCTCCATCAAGTCTAATATTTTCGAGTCTAGATGACGATTTACCGATTGGAATCAGTTCAAACTGCCAGGAACATATCTGAAATGAACCCCTGTTTTCGCGGTTTTCAGAGGCCTCCCGTTGATTTCGGTAGATTCGGGTGTTGGGCGGAGAAAAAGAACGCCCATGTATGTTTTGTGTTTTATTCCACAAAGTGATTTGATTTTGAGTCTAGATCACAAATCAATAATCGGAACACGTTCAAATGATCAGTAACCATCTGAAACATGTCATTTTCCTCTTCAAAACCAAGCTCTTTTTCGGCGCGTCTTCGGGCTCTTCTAAGAATGCTCAATGTTGTCCGTTTGGCTTGATTCTAGGCTCAAAAGATGCGAAATTTTATGAGGAATCCGACGCTATGCTTAGATTTGCTGTATCTCATCTGGGAGCAAAATTGCGGCGATTTTAGTGATTTTGGTGGAAAATGTTGGAAAAATTGACTTTGGGGGGATTTGGGATCTAGGGGTGAAATGAAAAACGGCGTATACCCTCGAATGTCTCTCCATAGGCCCTTTTCACATCATCTGAGAGTGACGAAAATCCAAAAATCATGAATTCCTACTGTTGCGGGATTCTGGAATCGACGTCGCTCATTCCCGGTTTCTGAGAGGCCTCACCTTGAATTCCGGGAAACGGGAGGTTAGGTGAGACATGACATATTTCTGTATTTTTTTGATTTTTCTCCATCAAGTCTAATATTTTCGAGTCTAGATGACGATTTACCGATTGGAATCAGTTCAAACTGCCAGGAACATATCTGAAATGAACCCCTGTTTTCGCGGTTTTCAGAGGCCTCCCGTTGATTTCGGTAGATTCGGGTGTTGGGCGGAGAAAAAGAACGCCCATGTATGTTTTGTGTTTTATTCCACAAAGTGATTTGATTTTGAGTCTAGATCACAAATCAATAATCGGAACACGTTCAAATGATCAGTAACCATCTGAAACATGTCATTTTCCTCTTCAAAACCAAGCTCTTTTTCGGCGAGTCTTCGGGCTCTTCTAAGAATGCTCAATGTTGTCCGTTTGGCTTGATTCTAGGCTCAAAAGATGCGAAATTTTATGAGGAATCCGACGCTATGCTTAGATTTGCTGTATCTCATCTGGGAGCAAAATTGCGGCGATTTTAGTGATTTTGGTGGAAAATGTTGGAAAAATTGACTTTGGGGGGATTTGGGATCTAGGGGTGAAATGAAAAACGGCGTATACCCTCGAATGTCTCTCCATAGGCCCTTTTCACATCATCTGAGAGTGACGAAAATCCAAAAATCATGAATTCCTACTGTTGCGGGATTCTGGAATCGACGTCGCTCATTCCCGGTTTCTGAGAGGCCTCACCTTGAATTCCGGGAAACGGGAGGTTAGGTGAGACATGACATATTTCTGTATTTTTTTGATTTTTCTCCATCAAGTCTAATATTTTCGAGTCTAGATGACGATTTACCGATTGGAATCAGTTCAAACTGCCAGGAACATATCTGAAATGAACCCCTGTTTTCGCGGTTTTCAGAGGCCTCCCGTTGATTTCGGTAGATTCGGGTGTTGGGCGGAGAAAAAGAACGCCCATGTATGTTTTGTGTTTTATTCCACAAAGTGATTTGATTTTGAGTCTAGATCACAAATCAATAATCGGAACACGTTCAAATGATCAGTAACCATCTGAAACATGTCATTTTCCTCTTCAAAACCAAGCTCTTTTTCGGCGCGTCTTCGGGCTCTTCTAAGAATGCTCAATGTTGTCCGTTTGGCTTGATTCTAGGCTCAAAAGATGCGAAATTTTATGAGGAATCCGACGCTATGCTTAGATTTGCTGTATCTCATCTGGGAGCAAAATTGCGGCGATTTTAGTGATTTTGGTGGAAAATGTTGGAAAAATTGACTTTGGGGGGATTTGGGATCTAGGGGTGAAATGAAAAACGGCGTATACCCTCGAATGTCTCTCCATAGGCCCTTTTCACATCATCTGAGAGTGACGAAAATCCAAAAATCATGAATTCCTACTGTTGCGGGATTCTGGAATCGACGTCGCTCATTCCCGGTTTCTGAGAGGCCTCACCTTGAATTCCGGGAAACGGGAGGTTAGGTGAGACATGACATATTTCTGTATTTTTTTGATTTTTCTCCATCAAGTCTAATATTTTCGAGTCTAGATGACGATTTACCGATTGGAATCAGTTCAAACTGCCAGGAACATATCTGAAATGAACCCCTGTTTTCGCGGTTTTCAGAGGCCTCCCGTTGATTTCGGTAGATTCGGGTGTTGGGCGGAGAAAAAGAACGCCCATGTATGTTTTGTGTTTTATTCCACAAAGTGATTTGATTTTGAGTCTAGATCACAAATCAATAATCGGAACACGTTCAAATGATCAGTAACCATCTGAAACATGTCATTTTCCTCTTCAAAACCAAGCTCTTTTTCGGCGAGTCTTCGGGCTCTTCTAAGAATGCTCAATGTTGTCCGTTTGGCTTGATTCTAGGCTCAAAAGATGCGAAATTTTATGAGGAATCCGACGCTATGCTTAGATTTGCTGTATCTCATCTGGGAGCAAAATTGCGGCGATTTTAGTGATTTTGGTGGAAAATGTTGGAAAAATTGACTTTGGGGGGATTTGGGATCTAGGGGTGAAATGAAAAACGGCGTATACCCTCGAATGTCTCTCCATAGGCCCTTTTCACATCATCTGAGAGTGACGAAAATCCAAAAATCATGAATTCCTACTGTTGCGGGATTCTGGAATCGACGTCGCTCATTCCCGGTTTCTGAGAGGCCTCACCTTGAATTCCGGGAAACGGGAGGTTAGGTGAGACATGACATATTTCTGTATTTTTTTGATTTTTCTCCATCAAGTCTAATATTTTCGAGTCTAGATGACGATTTACCGATTGGAATCAGTTCAAACTGCCAGGAACATATCTGAAATGAACCCCTGTTTTCGCGGTTTTCAGAGGCCTCCCGTTGATTTCGGTAGATTCGGGTGTTGGGCGGAGAAAAAGAACGCCCATGTATGTTTTGTGTTTTATTCCACAAAGTGATTTGATTTTGAGTCTAGATCACAAATCAATAATCGGAACACGTTCAAATGATCAGTAACCATCTGAAACATGTCATTTTCCTCTTCAAAACCAAGCTCTTTTTCGGCGAGTCTTCGGGCTCTTCTAAGAATGCTCAATGTTGTCCGTTTGGCTTGATTCTAGGCTCAAAAGATGCGAAATTTTATGAGGAATCCGACGCTATGCTTAGATTTGCTGTATCTCATCTGGGAGCAAAATTGCGGCGATTTTAGTGATTTTGGTGGAAAATGTTGGAAAAATTGACTTTGGGGGGATTTGGGATCTAGGGGTGAAATGAAAAACGGCGTATACCCTCGAATGTCTCTCCATAGGCCCTTTTCACATCATCTGAGAGTGACGAAAATCCAAAAATCATGAATTCCTACTGTTGCGGGATTCTGGAATCGACGTCGCTCATTCCCGGTTTCTGAGAGGCCTCACCTTGAATTCCGGGAAACGGGAGGTTAGGTGAGACATGACATATTTCTGTATTTTTTTGATTTTTCTCCATCAAGTCTAATATTTTCGAGTCTAGATGACGATTTACCGATTGGAATCAGTTCAAACTGCCAGGAACATATCTGAAATGAACCCCTGTTTTCGCGGTTTTCAGAGGCCTCCCGTTGATTTCGGTAGATTCGGGTGTTGGGCGGAGAAAAAGAACGCCCATGTATGTTTTGTGTTTTATTCCACAAAGTGATTTGATTTTGAGTCTAGATCACAAATCAATAATCGGAACACGTTCAAATGATCAGTAACCATCTGAAACATGTCATTTTCCTCTTCAAAACCAAGCTCTTTTTCGGCGAGTCTTCGGGCTCTTCTAAGAATGCTCAATGTTGTCCGTTTGGCTTGATTCTAGGCTCAAAAGATGCGAAATTTTATGAGGAATCCGACGCTATGCTTAGATTTGCTGTATCTCATCTGGGAGCAAAATTGCGGCGATTTTAGTGATTTTGGTGGAAAATGTTGGAAAAATTGACTTTGGGGGGATTTGGGATCTAGGGGTGAAATGAAAAACGGCGTATACCCTCGAATGTCTCTCCATAGGCCCTTTTCACATCATCTGAGAGTGACGAAAATCCAAAAATCATGAATTCCTACTGTTGCGGGATTCTGGAATCGACGTCGCTCATTCCCGGTTTCTGAGAGGCCTCACCTTGAATTCCGGGAAACGGGAGGTTAGGTGAGACATGACATATTTCTGTATTTTTTTGATTTTTCTCCATCAAGTCTAATATTTTCGAGTCTAGATGACGATTTACCGATTGGAATCAGTTCAAACTGCCAGGAACATATCTGAAATGAACCCCTGTTTTCGCGGTTTTCAGAGGCCTCCCGTTGATTTCGGTAGATTCGGGTGTTGGGCGGAGAAAAAGAACGCCCATGTATGTTTTGTGTTTTATTCCACAAAGTGATTTGATTTTGAGTCTAGATCACAAATCAATAATCGGAACACGTTCAAATAATCAGTAACCATCTGAAACATGTCATTTTCCTCTTCAAAACCAAGCTCTTTTTCGGCGCGTCTTCGGGCTCTTCTAAGAATGCTCAATGTTGTCCGTTTGGCTTGATTCTAAGCTCAAAAGATGCGAAATTTTATGAGGAATCCGACGCTATGCTTAGATTTGCTGTATCTCATCTGGGAGCAAAATTGCGGCGATTTTAGTGATTTTGGCGGAAAATGTTGGAAAAATTGACTTTGGGGGGATTTGGGATCTAGGGGTGAAATGAAAAACGGCGTATACCCTCGAATGTCTCTCCATAGGCCCTTTTCACATCATCTGAGAGTGACGAAAATCCAAAAATCATGAATTCCTACTGTTGCGGGATTCTGGAATCGACGTCGCTCATTCCCGGTTTCTGAGAGGCCTCACCTTGAATTCCGGGAAACGGGAGGTTAGGTGAGACATGACATATTTCTGTATTTTTTTGATTTTTCTCCATCAAGTCTAATATTTTCGAGTCTAGATGACGATTTACCGATTGGAATCAGTTCAAACTGCCAGGAACATATCTGAAATGAACCCCTGTTTTCGCGGTTTTCAGAGGCCTCCCGTTGATTTCGGTAGATTCGGGTGTTGGGCGGAGAAAAAGAACGCCCATGTATGTTTTGTGTTTTATTCCACAAAGTTTTTTGATTTTGAGTCTAGATCACAAATCAATAATCGGAACACGTTCAAATGATCAGTAACCATCTGAAACATGTCATTTTCCTCTTCAAAACCAAGCTCTTTTTCGGCGCGTCTTCGGGCTCTTCTAAGAATGCTCAATGTTGTCCGTTTGGCTTGATTCTAGGCTCAAAAGATGCGAAATTTTATGAGGAATCCGACGCTATGCTTAGATTTGCTGTATCTCATCTGGGAGCAAAATTGCGGCGATTTTAGTGATTTTGGTGGAAAATGTTGGAAAAATTGACTTTGGGGGGATTTGGGATCTAGGGGTGAAATGAAAAACGGCGTATACCCTCGAATGTCTCTCCATAGGCCCTTTTCACATCATCTGAGAGTGACGAAAATCCAAAAATCATGAATTCCTACTGTTGCGGGATTCTGGAATCGACGTCGCTCATTCCCGGTTTCTGAGAGGCCTCACCTTGAATTCCGGGAAACGGGAGGTTAGGTGAGACATGACATATTTCTGTATTTTTTTGATTTTTCTCCATCAAGTCTAATATTTTCGAGTCTAGATGACGATTTACCGATTGGAATCAGTTCAAACTGCCAGGAACATATCTGAAATGAACCCCTGTTTTCGCGGTTTTCAGAGGCCTCCCGTTGATTTCGGTAGATTCGGGTGTTGGGCGGAGAAAAAGAACGCCCATGTATGTTTTGTGTTTTATTCCACAAAGTTATTTGATTTTGAGTCTAGATCACAAATCAATAATCGGAACACGTTCAAATGATCAGTAACCATCTGAAACATGTCATTTTCCTCTTCAAAACCAAGCTCTTTTTCGGCGCGTCTTCGGGCTCTTCTAAGAATGCTCAATGTTGTCCGTTTGGCTTGATTCTAAGCTCAAAAGATGCGAAATTTTATGAGGAATCCGACGCTATGCTTAGATTTGCTGTATCTCATCTGGGAGCAAAATTGCGGCGATTTTAGTGATTTTGGTGGAAAATGTTGGAAAAATTGACTTTGGGGGGATTTGGGATCTAGGGGTGAAATGAAAAACGGCGTATACCCTCGAATGTCTCTCCATAGGCCCTTTTCACATCATCTGAGAGTGACGAAAATCCAAAAATCATGAATTCCTACTGTTGCGGGATTCTGGAATCGACGTCGCTCATTCCCGGTTTCTGAGAGGCCTCACCTTGAATTCCGGGAAACGGGAGGTTAGGTGAGACATGACATATTTCTGTATTTTTTGATTTTTCTCCATCAAGTCTAATATTTTCGAGTCTAGATGACGATTTACCGATTGGAATCAGTTCAAACTGCCAGGAACATATCTGAGATGAACCCCTGTTTTCGCGGTTTTCAGAGGCCTCCCGTTGATTTCGGTAGATTCGGGTGTTGGGCGGAGAAAAAGAACGCCCATGTATGTTTTGTGTTTTATTCCACAAAGTTATTTGATTTTGAGTCTAGATCACAAATCAATAATCGGAACACGTTCAAATGATCAGTAACCATCTGAAACATGTCATTTTCCTCTTCAAAACCAAGCTCTTTTTCGGCGCGTCTTCGGGCTCTTCTAAGAATGCTCAATGTTGTCCGTTTGGCTTGATTCTAGGCTCAAAAGATGCGAAATTTTATGAGGAATCCGACGCTATGCTTAGATTTGCTGTATCTCATCTGGGAGCAAAATTGCGGCGATTTTAGTGATTTTGGTGGAAAATGTTGGAAAAATTGACTTTGGGGGGATTTGGGATCTAGGGGTGAAATGAAAAACGGCGTATACCCTCGAATGTCTCTCCATAGGCCCTTTTCACATCATCTGAGAGTGACGAAAATCCAAAAATCATGAATTCCTACTGTTGCGGGATTCTGGAATCGACGTCGCTCATTCCCGGTTTCTGAGAGGCCTCACCTTGAATTCCGGGAAACGGGAGGTTAGGTGAGACATGACATATTTCTGTATTTTTTTGATTTTTCTCCATCAAGTCTAATATTTTCGAGTCTAGATGACGATTTACCGATTGGAATCAGTTCAAACTGCCAGGAACATATCTGAAATGAACCCCTGTTTTCGCGGTTTTCAGAGGCCTCCCGTTGATTTCGGTAGATTCGGGTGTTGGGCGGAGAAAAAGAACGCCCATGTATGTTTTGTGTTTTATTCCACAAAGTTTTTTGATTTTGAGTCTAGATCACAAATCAATAATCGGAACACGTTCAAATGATCAGTAACCATCTGAAACATGTCATTTTCCTCTTCAAAACCAAGCTCTTTTTCGGCGCGTCTTCGGGCTCTTCTAAGAATGCTCAATGTTGTCCGTTTGGCTTGATTCTAGGCTCAAAAGATGCGAAATTTTATGAGGAATCCGACGCTATGCTTAGATTTGCTGTATCTCATCTGGGAGCAAAATTGCGGCGATTTTAGTGATTTTGGTGGAAAATGTTGGAAAAATTGACTTTGGGGGGATTTGGGATCTAGGGGTGAAATGAAAAACGGCGTATACCCTCGAATGTCTCTCCATAGGCCCTTTTCACATCATCTGAGAGTGACGAAAATCCAAAAATCATGAATTCCTACTGTTGCGGGATTCTGGAATCGACGTCGCTCATTCCCGGTTTCTGAGAGGCCTCACCTTGAATTCCGGGAAACGGGAGGTTAGATGAGACATGACATATTTCTGTATTTTTTTGATTTTTCTCCATCAAGTCTAATATTTTCGAGTCTAGATGACGATTTACCGATTGGAATCAGTTCAAACTGCCAGGAACATATCTGAAATGAACCCCTGTTTTCGCGGTTTTCAGAGGCCTCCCGTTGATTTCGGTAGATTCGGGTGTTGGGCGGAGAAAAAGAACGCCCATGTATGTTTTGTGTTTTATTCCACAAAGTTTTTTGATTTTGAGTCTAGATCACAAATCAATAATCGGAACACGTTCAAATGATCAGTAACCATCTGAAACATGTCATTTTCCTCTTCAAAACCAAGCTCTTTTTCGGCGCGTCTTCGGGCTCTTCTAAGAATGCTCAATGTTGTCCGTTTGGCTTGATTCTAGGCTCAAAAGATGCGAAATTTTATGAGGAATCCGACGCTATGCTTAGATTTGCTGTATCTCATCTGGGAGCAAAATTGCGGCGATTTTAGTGATTTTGGTGGAAAATGTTGGAAAAATTGACTTTGGGGGGATTTGGGATCTAGGGGTGAAATGAAAAACGGCGTATACCCTCGAATGTCTCTCCATAGGCCCTTTTCACATCATCTGAGAGTGACGAAAATCCAAAAATCATGAATTCCTACTGTTGCGGGATTCTGGAATCGACGTCGCTCATTCCCGGTTTCTGAGAGGCCTCACCTTGAATTCCGGGAAACGGGAGGTTAGGTGAGACATGACATATTTCTGTATTTTTTTGATTTTTCTCCATCAAGTCTAATATTTTCGAGTCTAGATGACGATTTACCGATTGGAATCAGTTCAAACTGCCAGGAACATATCTGAAATGAACCCCTGTTTTCGCGGTTTTCAGAGGCCTCCCGTTGATTTCGGTAGATTCGGGTGTTGGGCGGAGAAAAAGAACGCCCATGTATGTTTTGTGTTTTATTCCACAAAGTTATTTGATTTTGAGTCTAGATCACAAATCAATAATCGGAACACGTTCAAATGATCAGTAACCATCTGAAACATGTCATTTTCCTCTTCAAAACCAAGCTCTTTTTCGGCGCGTCTTCGGGCTCTTCTAAGAATGCTCAATGTTGTCCGTTTGGCTTGATTCTAGGCTCAAAAGATGCGAAATTTTATGAGGAATCCGACGCTATGCTTAGATTTGCTGTATCTCATCTGGGAGCAAAATTGCGGCGATTTTAGTGATTTTGGTGGAAAATGTTGGAAAAATTGACTTTGGGGGGATTTGGGATCTAGGGGTGAAATGAAAAACGGCGTATACCCTCGAATGTCTCTCCATAGGCCCTTTTCACATCATCTGAGAGTGACGAAAATCCAAAAATCATGAATTCCTACTGTTGCGGGATTCTGGAATCGACGTCGCTCATTCCCGGTTTCTGAGAGGCCTCACCTTGAATTCCGGGAAACGGGAGGTTAGGTGAGACATGACATATTTCTGTATTTTTTTGATTTTTCTCCATCAAGTCTAATATTTTCGAGTCTAGATGACGATTTACCGATTGGAATCAGTTCAAACTGCCAGGAACATATCTGAAATGAACCCCTGTTTTCGCGGTTTTCAGAGGCCTCCCGTTGATTTCGGTAGATTCGGGTGTTGGGCGGAGAAAAAGAACGCCCATGTATGTTTTGTGTTTTATTCCACAAAGTTATTTGATTTTGAGTCTAGATCACAAATCAATAATCGGAACACGTTCAAATGATCAGTAACCATCTGAAACATGTCATTTTCCTCTTCAAAACCAAGCTCTTTTTCGGCGCGTCTTCGGGCTCTTCTAAGAATGCTCAATGTTGTCCGTTTGGCTTGATTCTAGGCTCAAAAGATGCGAAATTTTATGAGGAATCCGACGCTATGCTTAGATTTGCTGTATCTCATCTGGGAGCAAAATTGCGGCGATTTTAGTGATTTTGGTGGAAAATGTTGGAAAAATTGACTTTGGGGGGATTTGGGATCTAGGGGTGAAATGAAAAACGGCGTATACCCTCGAATGTCTCTCCATAGGCCCTTTTCACATCATCTGAGAGTGACGAAAATCCAAAAATCATGAATTCCTACTGTTGCGGGATTCTGGAATCGACGTCGCTCATTCCCGGTTTCTGAGAGGCCTCACCTTGAATTCCGGGAAACGGGAGGTTAGGTGAGACATGACATATTTCTGTATTTTTTTGATTTTTCTCCATCAAGTCTAATATTTTCGAGTCTAGATGACGATTTACCGATTGGAATCAGTTCAAACTGCCAGGAACATATCTGAAATGAACCCCTGTTTTCGCGGTTTTCAGAGGCCTCCCGTTGATTTCGGTAGATTCGGGTGTTGGGCGGAGAAAAAGAACGCCCATGTATGTTTTGTGTTTTATTCCACAAAGTTTTTTGATTTTGAGTCTAGATCACAAATCAATAATCGGAACACGTTCAAATGATCAGTAACCATCTGAAACATGTCATTTTCCTCTTCAAAACCAAGCTCTTTTTCGGCGCGTCTTCGGGCTCTTCTAAGAATGCTCAATGTTGTCCGTTTGGCTTGATTCTAGGCTCAAAAGATGCGAAATTTTATGAGGAATCCGACGCTATGCTTAGATTTGCTGTATCTCATCTGGGAGCAAAATTGCGGCGATTTTAGTGATTTTGGTGGAAAATGTTGGAAAAATTGACTTTGGGGGGATTTGGGATCTAGGGGTGAAATGAAAAACGGCGTATACCCTCGAATGTCTCTCCATAGGCCCTTTTCACATCATCTGAGAGTGACGAAAATCCAAAAATCATGAATTCCTACTGTTGCGGGATTCTGGAATCGACGTCGCTCATTCCCGGTTTCTGAGAGGCCTCACCTTGAATTCCGGGAAACGGGAGGTTAGGTGAGACATGACATATTTCTGTATTTTTTTGATTTTTCTCCATCAAGTCTAATATTTTCGAGTCTAGATGACGATTTACCGATTGGAATCAGTTCAAACTGCCAGGAACATATCTGAAATGAACCCCTGTTTTCGCGGTTTTCAGAGGCCTCCCGTTGATTTCGGTAGATTCGGGTGTTGGGCGGAGAAAAAGAACGCCCATGTATGTTTTGTGTTTTATTCCACAAAGTTATTTGATTTTGAGTCTAGATCACAAATCAATAATCGGAACACGTTCAAATGATCAGTAACCATCTGAAACATGTCATTTTCCTCTTCAAAACCAAGCTCTTTTTCGGCGCGTCTTCGGGCTCTTCTAAGAATGCTCAATGTTGTCCGTTTGGCTTGATTCTAGGCTCAAAAGATGCGAAATTTTATGAGGAATCCGACGCTATGCTTAGATTTGCTGTATCTCATCTGGGAGCAAAATTGCGGCGATTTTAGTGATTTTGGTGGAAAATGTTGGAAAAATTGACTTTGGGGGGATTTGGGATCTAGGGGTGAAATGAAAAACGGCGTATACCCTCGAATGTCTCTCCATAGGCCCTTTTCACATCATCTGAGAGTGACGAAAATCCAAAAATCATGAATTCCTACTGTTGCGGGATTCTGGAATCGACGTCGCTCATTCCCGGTTTCTGAGAGGCCTCACCTTGAATTCCGGGAAACGGGAGGTTAGGTGAGACATGACATATTTCTGTATTTTTTTGATTTTTCTCCATCAAGTCTAATATTTTCGAGTCTAGATGACGATTTACCGATTGGAATCAGTTCAAACTGCCAGGAACATATCTGAAATGAACCCCTGTTTTCGCGGTTTTCAGAGGCCTCCCGTTGATTTCGGTAGATTCGGGTGTTGGGCGGAGAAAAAGAACGCCCATGTATGTTTTGTGTTTTATTCCACAAAGTTTTTTGATTTTGAGTCTAGATCACAAATCAATAATCGGAACACGTTCAAATGATCAGTAACCATCTGAAACATGTCATTTTCCTCTTCAAAACCAAGCTCTTTTTCGGCGCGTCTTCGGGCTCTTCTAAGAATGCTCAATGTTGTCCGTTTGGCTTGATTCTAGGCTCAAAAGATGCGAAATTTTATGAGGAATCCGACGCTATGCTTAGATTTGCTGTATCTCATCTGGGAGCAAAATTGCGGCGATTTTAGTGATTTTGGTGGAAAATGTTGGAAAAATTGACTTTGGGGGGATTTGGGATCTAGGGGTGAAATGAAAAACGGCGTATACCCTCGAATGTCTCTCCATAGGCCCTTTTCACATCATCTGAGAGTGACGAAAATCCAAAAATCATGAATTCCTACTGTTGCGGGATTCTGGAATCGACGTCGCTCATTCCCGGTTTCTGAGAGGCCTCACCTTGAATTCCGGGAAACGGGAGGTTAGGTGAGACATGACATATTTCTGTATTTTTTTGATTTTTCTCCATCAAGTCTAATATTTTCGAGTCTAGATGACGATTTACCGATTGGAATCAGTTCAAACTGCCAGGAACATATCTGAAATGAACCCCTGTTTTCGCGGTTTTCAGAGGCCTCCCGTTGATTTCGGTAGATTCGGGTGTTGGGCGGAGAAAAAGAACGCCCATGTATGTTTTGTGTTTTATTCCACAAAGTTTTTTGATTTTGAGTCTAGATCACAAATCAATAATCGGAACACGTTCAAATGATCAGTAACCATCTGAAACATGTCATTTTCCTCTTCAAAACCAAGCTCTTTTTCGGCGCGTCTTCGGGCTCTTCTAAGAATGCTCAATGTTGTCCGTTTGGCTTGATTCTAGGCTCAAAAGATGCGAAATTTTATGAGGAATCCGACGCTATGCTTAGATTTGCTGTATCTCATCTGGGAGCAAAATTGCGGCGATTTTAGTGATTTTGGTGGAAAATGTTGGAAAAATTGACTTTGGGGGGATTTGGGATCTAGGGGTGAAATGAAAAACGGCGTATACCCTCGAATGTCTCTCCATAGGCCCTTTTCACATCATCTGAGAGTGACGAAAATCCAAAAATCATGAATTCCTACTGTTGCGGGATTCTGGAATCGACGTCGCTCATTCCCGGTTTCTGAGAGGCCTCACCTTGAATTCCGGGAAACGGGAGGTTAGGTGAGACATGACATATTTCTGTATTTTTTTGATTTTTCTCCATCAAGTCTAATATTTTCGAGTCTAGATGACGATTTACCGATTGGAATCAGTTCAAACTGCCAGGAACATATCTGAAATGAACCCCTGTTTTCGCGGTTTTCAGAGGCCTCCCGTTGATTTCGGTAGATTCGGGTGTTGGGCGGAGAAAAAGAACGCCCATGTATGTTTTGTGTTTTATTCCACAAAGTTATTTGATTTTGAGTCTAGATCACAAATCAATAATCGGAACACGTTCAAATGATCAGTAACCATCTGAAACATGTCATTTTCCTCTTCAAAACCAAGCTCTTTTTCGGCGCGTCTTCGGGCTCTTCTAAGAATGCTCAATGTTGTCCGTTTGGCTTGATTCTAGGCTCAAAAGATGCGAAATTTTATGAGGAATCCGACGCTATGCTTAGATTTGCTGTATCTCATCTGGGAGCAAAATTGCGGCGATTTTAGTGATTTTGGTGGAAAATGTTGGAAAAATTGACTTTGGGGGGATTTGGGATCTAGGGGTGAAATGAAAAACGGCGTATACCCTCGAATGTCTCTCCATAGGCCCTTTTCACATCATCTGAGAGTGACGAAAATCCAAAAATCATGAATTCCTACTGTTGCGGGATTCTGGAATCGACGTCGCTCATTCCCGGTTTCTGAGAGGCCTCACCTTGAATTCCGGGAAACGGGAGGTTAGGTGAGACATGACATATTTCTGTATTTTTTTGATTTTTCTCCATCAAGTCTAATATTTTCGAGTCTAGATGACGATTTACCGATTGGAATCAGTTCAAACTGCCAGGAACATATCTGAAATGAACCCCTGTTTTCGCGGTTTTCAGAGGCCTCCCGTTGATTTCGGTAGATTCGGGTGTTGGGCGGAGAAAAAGAACGCCCATGTATGTTTTGTGTTTTATTCCACAAAGTTATTTGATTTTGAGTCTAGATCACAAATCAATAATCGGAACACGTTCAAATGATCAGTAACCATCTGAAACATGTCATTTTCCTCTTCAAAACCAAGCTCTTTTTCGGCGCGTCTTCGGGCTCTTCTAAGAATGCTCAATGTTGTCCGTTTGGCTTGATTCTAGGCTCAAAAGATGCGAAATTTTATGAGGAATCCGACGCTATGCTTAGATTTGCTGTATCTCATCTGGGAGCAAAATTGCGGCGATTTTAGTGATTTTGGTGGAAAATGTTGGAAAAATTGACTTTGGGGGGATTTGGGATCTAGGGGTGAAATGAAAAACGGCGTATACCCTCGAATGTCTCTCCATAGGCCCTTTTCACATCATCTGAGAGTGACGAAAATCCAAAAATCATGAATTCCTACTGTTGCGGGATTCTGGAATCGACGTCGCTCATTCCCGGTTTCTGAGAGGCCTCACCTTGAATTCCGGGAAACGGGAGGTTAGGTGAGACATGACATATTTCTGTATTTTTTTGATTTTTCTCCATCAAGTCTAATATTTTCGAGTCTAGATGACGATTTACCGATTGGAATCAGTTCAAACTGCCAGGAACATATCTGAAATGAACCCCTGTTTTCGCGGTTTTCAGAGGCCTCCCGTTGATTTCGGTAGATTCGGGTGTTGGGCGGAGAAAAAGAACGCCCATGTATGTTTTGTGTTTTATTCCACAAAGTTATTTGATTTTGAGTCTAGATCACAAATCAATAATCGGAACACGTTCAAATGATCAGTAACCATCTGAAACATGTCATTTTCCTCTTCAAAACCAAGCTCTTTTTCGGCGCGTCTTCGGGCTCTTCTAAGAATGCTCAATGTTGTCCGTTTGGCTTGATTCTAGGCTCAAAAGATGCGAAATTTTATGAGGAATCCGACGCTATGCTTAGATTTGCTGTATCTCATCTGGGAGCAAAATTGCGGCGATTTTAGTGATTTTGGTGGAAAATGTTGGAAAAATTGACTTTGGGGGGATTTGGGATCTAGGGGTGAAATGAAAAACGGCGTATACCCTCGAATGTCTCTCCATAGGCCCTTTTCACATCATCTGAGAGTGACGAAAATCCAAAAATCATGAATTCCTACTGTTGCGGGATTCTGGAATCGACGTCGCTCATTCCCGGTTTCTGAGAGGCCTCACCTTGAATTCCGGGAAACGGGAGGTTAGGTGAGACATGACATATTTCTGTATTTTTTTGATTTTTCTCCATCAAGTCTAATATTTTCGAGTCTAGATGACGATTTACCGATTGGAATCAGTTCAAACTGCCAGGAACATATCTGAAATGAACCCCTGTTTTCGCGGTTTTCAGAGGCCTCCCGTTGATTTCGGTAGATTCGGGTGTTGGGCGGAGAAAAAGAACGCCCATGTATGTTTTGTGTTTTATTCCACAAAGTTATTTGATTTTGAGTCTAGATCACAAATCAATAATCGGAACACGTTCAAATGATCAGTAACCATCTGAAACATGTCATTTTCCTCTTCAAAACCAAGCTCTTTTTCGGCGCGTCTTCGGGCTCTTCTAAGAATGCTCAATGTTGTCCGTTTGGCTTGATTCTAGGCTCAAAAGATGCGAAATTTTATGAGGAATCCGACGCTATGCTTAGATTTGCTGTATCTCATCTGGGAGCA
Organism: Caenorhabditis sinica; assembly: GCA_963932045.1. Lineage (NCBI taxonomy): Eukaryota > Metazoa > Nematoda > Chromadorea > Rhabditida > Rhabditidae > Caenorhabditis > Caenorhabditis sinica. The sequence continues at coordinate 13,439,706 of OZ009943.1, forward strand.
AAATTGCGGCGATTTTAGTGATTTTGGTGGAAAATGTTGGAAAAATTGACTTTGGGGGGATTTGGGATCTAGGGGTGAAATGAAAAACGGCGTATACCCTCGAATGTCTCTCCATAGGCCCTTTTCACATCATCTGAGAGTGACGAAAATCCAAAAATCATGAATTCCTACTGTTGCGGGATTCTGGAATCGACGTCGCTCATTCCCGGTTTCTGAGAGGCCTCACCTTGAATTCCGGGAAACGGGAGGTTAGGTGAGACATGACATATTTCTGTATTTTTTTGATTTTTCTCCATCAAGTCTAATATTTTCGAGTCTAGATGACGATTTACCGATTGGAATCAGTTCAAACTGCCAGGAACATATCTGAAATGAACCCCTGTTTTCGCGGTTTTCAGAGGCCTCCCGTTGATTTCGGTAGATTCGGGTGTTGGGCGGAGAAAAAGAACGCCCATGTATGTTTTGTGTTTTATTCCACAAAGTTATTTGATTTTGAGTCTAGATCACAAATCAATAATCGGAACACGTTCAAATGATCAGTAACCATCTGAAACATGTCATTTTCCTCTTCAAAACCAAGCTCTTTTTCGGCGCGTCTTCGGGCTCTTCTAAGAATGCTCAATGTTGTCCGTTTGGCTTGATTCTAGGCTCAAAAGATGCGAAATTTTATGAGGAATCCGACGCTATGCTTAGATTTGCTGTATCTCATCTGGGAGCAAAATTGCGGCGATTTTAGTGATTTTGGTGGAAAATGTTGGAAAAATTGACTTTGGGGGGATTTGGGATCTAGGGGTGAAATGAAAAACGGCGTATACCCTCGAATGTCTCTCCATAGGCCCTTTTCACATCATCTGAGAGTGACGAAAATCCAAAAATCATGAATTCCTACTGTTGCGGGATTCTGGAATCGACGTCGCTCATTCCCGGTTTCTGAGAGGCCTCACCTTGAATTCCGGGAAACGGGAGGTTAGGTGAGACATGACATATTTCTGTATTTTTTTGATTTTTCTCCATCAAGTCTAATATTTTCGAGTCTAGATGACGATTTACCGATTGGAATCAGTTCAAACTGCCAGGAACATATCTGAAATGAACCCCTGTTTTCGCGGTTTTCAGAGGCCTCCCGTTGATTTCGGTAGATTCGGGTGTTGGGCGGAGAAAAAGAACGCCCATGTATGTTTTGTGTTTTATTCCACAAAGTTATTTGATTTTGAGTCTAGATCACAAATCAATAATCGGAACACGTTCAAATGATCAGTAACCATCTGAAACATGTCATTTTCCTCTTCAAAACCAAGCTCTTTTTCGGCGCGTCTTCGGGCTCTTCTAAGAATGCTCAATGTTGTCCGTTTGGCTTGATTCTAGGCTCAAAAGATGCGAAATTTTATGAGGAATCCGACGCTATGCTTAGATTTGCTGTATCTCATCTGGGAGCAAAATTGCGGCGATTTTAGTGATTTTGGTGGAAAATGTTGGAAAAATTGACTTTGGGGGGATTTGGGATCTAGGGGTGAAATGAAAAACGGCGTATACCCTCGAATGTCTCTCCATAGGCCCTTTTCACATCATCTGAGAGTGACGAAAATCCAAAAATCATGAATTCCTACTGTTGCGGGATTCTGGAATCGACGTCGCTCATTCCCGGTTTCTGAGAGGCCTCACCTTGAATTCCGGGAAACGGGAGGTTAGGTGAGACATGACATATTTCTGTATTTTTTTGATTTTTCTCCATCAAGTCTAATATTTTCGAGTCTAGATGACGATTTACCGATTGGAATCAGTTCAAACTGCCAGGAACATATCTGAAATGAACCCCTGTTTTCGCGGTTTTCAGAGGCCTCCCGTTGATTTCGGTAGATTCGGGTGTTGGGCGGAGAAAAAGAACGCCCATGTATGTTTTGTGTTTTATTCCACAAAGTTATTTGATTTTGAGTCTAGATCACAAATCAATAATCGGAACACGTTCAAATGATCAGTAACCATCTGAAACATGTCATTTTCCTCTTCAAAACCAAGCTCTTTTTCGGCGCGTCTTCGGGCTCTTCTAAGAATGCTCAATGTTGTCCGTTTGGCTTGATTCTAGGCTCAAAAGATGCGAAATTTTATGAGGAATCCGACGCTATGCTTAGATTTGCTGTATCTCATCTGGGAGCAAAATTGCGGCAATTTTAGTGATTTTGGTGGAAAATGTTGGAAAAATTGACTTTCTTCAGATGACCTGGGGGACCACTTTTGACACATGACGTCAGGAACCACACATCATCCGTTGGAAACAATATTTGTACTGCTGTGATGAAGTTGTCAAAGTTTCAGCCAAAAATCCACTTGCAATTTTTAGGAACGATTTTCACTATTCAAAATTTTCACTGGCCTCCCGTTACTAGTGAGAATTCCGAGGATTCGGTCGAGAGCAAAAATTGAAAATACCCCTCTGAGTTTTTTCCATGAATAGTCGTGCTTACATGTGAGAATGTTAAAAATCACAAATTAAGCAATTATTCCCGCCGCGGAATTCTGGAATCGACGTCGCTCATTCCCGGTTTCTGAGAGGCCTCACCTTGAATTCCGGGAAACGGGAGGTTAGGTGAGACATGACATATTTCTGTATTTTTTTGATTTTTCTCCATCAAGTCTAATATTTTCGAGTCTAGATGACGATTTACCGATTGGAATCAGTTCAAACTGCCAGGAACATATCTGAAATGAACCCCTGTTTTCGCGGTTTTCAGAGGCCTCCCGTTGATTTCGGTAGATTCGGGTGTTGGGCGGAGAAAAAGAACGCCCATGTATGTTTTGTGTTTTATTCCACAAAGTTATTTGATTTTGAGTCTAGATCACAAATCAATAATCGGAACACGTTCAAATGATCAGTAACCATCTGAAACATGTCATTTTCCTCTTCAAAACCAAGCTCTTTTTCGGCGCGTCTTCGGGCTCTTCTAAGAATGCTCAATGTTGTCCGTTTGGCTTGATTCTAGGCTCAAAAGATGCGAAATTTTATGAGGAATCCGACGCTATGCTTAGATTTGCTGTATCTCATCTGGGAGCAAAATTGCGGCGATTTTAGTGATTTTGGTGGAAAATGTTGGAAAAATTGACTTTGGGGGGATTTGGGATCTAGGGGTGAAATGAAAAACGGCGTATACCCTCGAATGTCTCTCCATAGGCCCTTTTCACATCATCTGAGAGTGACGAAAATCCAAAAATCATGAATTCCTACTGTTGCGGGATTCTGGAATCGACGTCGCTCATTCCCGGTTTCTGAGAGGCCTCACCTTGAATTCCGGGAAACGGGAGGTTAGGTGAGACATGACATATTTCTGTATTTTTTTGATTTTTCTCCATCAAGTCTAATATTTTCGAGTCTAGATGACGATTTACCGATTGGAATCAGTTCAAACTGCCAGGAACATATCTGAAATGAACCCCTGTTTTCGCGGTTTTCAGAGGCCTCCCGTTGATTTCGGTAGATTCGGGTGTTGGGCGGAGAAAAAGAACGCCCATGTATGTTTTGTGTTTTATTCCACAAAGTTATTTGATTTTGAGTCTAGATCACAAATCAATAATCGGAACACGTTCAAATGATCAGTAACCATCTGAAACATGTCATTTTCCTCTTCAAAACCAAGCTCTTTTTCGGCGCGTCTTCGGGCTCTTCTAAGAATGCTCAATGTTGTCCGTTTGGCTTGATTCTAGGCTCAAAAGATGCGAAATTTTATGAGGAATCCGACGCTATGCTTAGATTTGCTGTATCTCATCTGGGAGCAAAATTGCGGCAATTTTAGTGATTTTGGTGGAAAATGTTGGAAAAATTGACTTTCTTCAGATGACCTGGGGGACCACTTTTGACACATGACGTCAGGAACCACACATCATCCGTTGGAAACAATATTTGTACTGCTGTGATGAAGTTGTCAAAGTTTCAGCCAAAAATCCACTTGCAATTTTTAGGAACGATTTTCACTATTCAAAATTTTCACTGGCCTCCCGTTACTAGTGAGAATTCCGAGGATTCGGTCGAGAGCAAAAATTGAAAATACCCCTCTGAGTTTTTTCCATGAATAGTCGTGCTTACATGTGAGAATGTTAAAAATCACAAATTAAGCAATTATTCCCGCCGCGGAATTCTGGAATCGACGTCGCTCATTCCCGGTTTCTGAGAGGCCTCACCTTGAATTCCGGGAAACGGGAGGTTAGGTGAGACATGACATATTTCTGTATTTTTTTGATTTTTCTCCATCAAGTCTAATATTTTCGAGTCTAGATGACGATTTACCGATTGGAATCAGTTCAAACTGCCAGGAACATATCTGAAATGAACCCCTGTTTTCGCGGTTTTCAGAGGCCTCCCGTTGATTTCGGTAGATTCGGGTGTTGGGCGGAGAAAAAGAACGCCCATGTATGTTTTGTGTTTTATTCCACAAAGTTATTTGATTTTGAGTCTAGATCACAAATCAATAATCGGAACACGTTCAAATGATCAGTAACCATCTGAAACATGTCATTTTCCTCTTCAAAACCAAGCTCTTTTTCGGCGCGTCTTCGGGCTCTTCTAAGAATGCTCAATGTTGTCCGTTTGGCTTGATTCTAGGCTCAAAAGATGCGAAATTTTATGAGGAATTCGATGCTATGCTTAGATTTGCTGTATCTTGTCTGGGAGCAAAATTGCGGCAATTTTAGTGATTTTGGTGGATAATTTTTGAAAAATCGACTTTCTTCAGATGACCTGGGGGACCACTTTTGACACATGACGTCAGGAACCACACATCATCCGTTGGTCCATGAATAGTCGTGCTTACATGTGAGAATGTTAAAAATCACAAATTAAGCAATAATTCCCGCCGCGGAATTCTGGAATCGACGTCGCTCATTCCCGGTTTCTGAGAGGCCTCACCTTGAATTCCGGGAAACGGGAGGTTAGGTGAGACATGACATATTTCTGTATTTTTTTGATTTTTCTCCATCAAGTCTAATATTTTCGAGTCTAGATGACGATTTACCGATTGGAATCAGTTCAAACTGCCAGGAACATATCTGAAATGAACCCCTGTTTTCGCGGTTTTCAGAGGCCTCCCGTTGATTTCGGTAGATTCGGGTGTTGGGCGGAGAAAAAGAACGCCCATGTATGTTTTGTGTTTTATTCCACAAAGTTATTTGATTTTGAGTCTAGATCACAAATCAATAATCGGAACACGTTCAAATGATCAGTAACCATCTGAAACATGTCATTTTCCTCTTCAAAACCAAGCTCTTTTTCGGCGCGTCTTCGGGCTCTTCTAAGAATGCTCAATGTTGTCCGTTTGGCTTGATTCTAGGCTCAAAAGATGCGAAATTTTATGAGGAATCCGACGCTATGCTTAGATTTGCTGTATCTCATCTGGGAGCAAAATTGCGGCGATTTTAGTGATTTTGGTGGAAAATGTTGGAAAAATTGACTTTGGGGGGATTTGGGATCTAGGGGTGAAATGAAAAACGGCGTATACCCTCGAATGTCTCTCCATAGGCCCTTTTCACATCATCTGAGAGTGACGAAAATCCAAAAATCATGAATTCCTACTGTTGCGGGATTCTGGAATCGACGTCGCTCATTCCCGGTTTCTGAGAGGCCTCACCTTGAATTCCGGGAAACGGGAGGTTAGGTGAGACATGACATATTTCTGTATTTTTTTGATTTTTCTCCATCAAGTCTAATATTTTCGAGTCTAGATGACGATTTACCGATTGGAATCAGTTCAAACTGCCAGGAACATATCTGAAATGAACCCCTGTTTTCGCGGTTTTCAGAGGCCTCCCGTTGATTTCGGTAGATTCGGGTGTTGGGCGGAGAAAAAGAACGCCCATGTATGTTTTGTGTTTTATTCCACAAAGTTATTTGATTTTGAGTCTAGATCACAAATCAATAATCGGAACACGTTCAAATGATCAGTAACCATCTGAAACATGTCATTTTCCTCTTCAAAACCAAGCTCTTTTTCGGCGCGTCTTCGGGCTCTTCTAAGAATGCTCAATGTTGTCCGTTTGGCTTGATTCTAGGCTCAAAAGATGCGAAATTTTATGAGGAATCCGACGCTATGCTTAGATTTGCTGTATCTCATCTGGGAGCAAAATTGCGGCGATTTTAGTGATTTTGGTGGAAAATGTTGGAAAAATTGACTTTGGGGGGATTTGGGATCTAGGGGTGAAATGAAAAACGGCGTATACCCTCGAATGTCTCTCCATAGGCCCTTTTCACATCATCTGAGAGTGACGAAAATCCAAAAATCATGAATTCCTACTGTTGCGGGATTCTGGAATCGACGTCGCTCATTCCCGGTTTCTGAGAGGCCTCACCTTGAATTCCGGGAAACGGGAGGTTAGGTGAGACATGACATATTTCTGTATTTTTTTGATTTTTCTCCATCAAGTCTAATATTTTCGAGTCTAGATGACGATTTACCGATTGGAATCAGTTCAAACTGCCAGGAACATATCTGAAATGAACCCCTGTTTTCGCGGTTTTCAGAGGCCTCCCGTTGATTTCGGTAGATTCGGGTGTTGGGCGGAGAAAAAGAACGCCCATGTATGTTTTGTGTTTTATTCCACAAAGTTATTTGATTTTGAGTCTAGATCACAAATCAATAATCGGAACACGTTCAAATGATCAGTAACCATCTGAAACATGTCATTTTCCTCTTCAAAACCAAGCTCTTTTTCGGCGCGTCTTCGGGCTCTTCTAAGAATGCTCAATGTTGTCCGTTTGGCTTGATTCTAGGCTCAAAAGATGCGAAATTTTATGAGGAATCCGACGCTATGCTTAGATTTGCTGTATCTCATCTGGGAGCAAAATTGCGGCAATTTTAGTGATTTTGGTGGAAAATGTTGGAAAAATTGACTTTCTTCAGATGACCTGGGGGACCACTTTTGACACATGACGTCAGGAACCACACATCATCCGTTGGAAACAATATTTGTACTGCTGTGATGAAGTTGTCAAAGTTTCAGCCAAAAATCCACTTGCAATTTTTAGGAACGATTTTCACTATTCAAAATTTTCACTGGCCTCCCGTTACTAGTGAGAATTCCGAGGATTCGGTCGAGAGCAAAAATTGAAAATACCCCTCTGAGTTTTTTCCATGAATAGTCGTGCTTACATGTGAGAATGTTAAAAATCACAAATTAAGCAATTATTCCCGCCGCGGAATTCTGGAATCGACGTCGCTCATTCCCGGTTTCTGAGAGGCCTCACCTTGAATTCCGGGAAACGGGAGGTTAGGTGAGACATGACATATTTCTGTATTTTTTTGATTTTTCTCCATCAAGTCTAATATTTTCGAGTCTAGATGACGATTTACCGATTGGAATCAGTTCAAACTGCCAGGAACATATCTGAAATGAACCCCTGTTTTCGCGGTTTTCAGAGGCCTCCCGTTGATTTCGGTAGATTCGGGTGTTGGGCGGAGAAAAAGAACGCCCATGTATGTTTTGTGTTTTATTCCACAAAGTTATTTGATTTTGAGTCTAGATCACAAATCAATAATCGGAACACGTTCAAATGATCAGTAACCATCTGAAACATGTCATTTTCCTCTTCAAAACCAAGCTCTTTTTCGGCGCGTCTTCGGGCTCTTCTAAGAATGCTCAATGTTGTCCGTTTGGCTTGATTCTAGGCTCAAAAGATGCGAAATTTTATGAGGAATTCGATGCTATGCTTAGATTTGCTGTATCTTGTCTGGGAGCAAAATTGCGGCAATTTTAGTGATTTTGGTGGATAATTTTTGAAAAATCGACTTTCTTCAGATGACCTGGGGGACCACTTTTGACACATGACGTCAGGAACCACACATCATCCGTTGGTCCATGAATAGTCGTGCTTACATGTGAGAATGTTAAAAATCACAAATTAAGCAATAATTCCCGCCGCGGAATTCTGGAATCGACGTCGCTCATTCCCGGTTTCTGAGAGGCCTCACCTTGAATTCCGGGAAACGGGAGGTTAGGTGAGACATGACATATTTCTGTATTTTTTTGATTTTTCTCCATCAAGTCTAATATTTTCGAGTCTAGATGACGATTTACCGATTGGAATCAGTTCAAACTGCCAGGAACATATCTGAAATGAACCCCTGTTTTCGCGGTTTTCAGAGGCCTCCCGTTGATTTCGGTAGATTCGGGTGTTGGGCGGAGAAAAAGAACGCCCATGTATGTTTTGTGTTTTATTCCACAAAGTTATTTGATTTTGAGTCTAGATCACAAATCAATAATCGGAACACGTTCAAATGATCAGTAACCATCTGAAACATGTCATTTTCCTCTTCAAAACCAAGCTCTTTTTCGGCGCGTCTTCGGGCTCTTCTAAGAATGCTCAATGTTGTCCGTTTGGCTTGATTCTAGGCTCAAAAGATGCGAAATTTTATGAGGAATCCGACGCTATGCTTAGATTTGCTGTATCTCATCTGGGAGCAAAATTGCGGCGATTTTAGTGATTTTGGTGGAAAATGTTGGAAAAATTGACTTTGGGGGGATTTGGGATCTAGGGGTGAAATGAAAAACGGCGTATACCCTCGAATGTCTCTCCATAGGCCCTTTTCACATCATCTGAGAGTGACGAAAATCCAAAAATCATGAATTCCTACTGTTGCGGGATTCTGGAATCGACGTCGCTCATTCCCGGTTTCTGAGAGGCCTCACCTTGAATTCCGGGAAACGGGAGGTTAGGTGAGACATGACATATTTCTGTATTTTTTTGATTTTTCTCCATCAAGTCTAATATTTTCGAGTCTAGATGACGATTTACCGATTGGAATCAGTTCAAACTGCCAGGAACATATCTGAAATGAACCCCTGTTTTCGCGGTTTTCAGAGGCCTCCCGTTGATTTCGGTAGATTCGGGTGTTGGGCGGAGAAAAAGAACGCCCATGTATGTTTTGTGTTTTATTCCACAAAGTTATTTGATTTTGAGTCTAGATCACAAATCAATAATCGGAACACGTTCAAATGATCAGTAACCATCTGAAACATGTCATTTTCCTCTTCAAAACCAAGCTCTTTTTCGGCGCGTCTTCGGGCTCTTCTAAGAATGCTCAATGTTGTCCGTTTGGCTTGATTCTAGGCTCAAAAGATGCGAAATTTTATGAGGAATCCGACGCTATGCTTAGATTTGCTGTATCTCATCTGGGAGCAAAATTGCGGCAATTTTAGTGATTTTGGTGGAAAATGTTGGAAAAATTGACTTTCTTCAGATGACCTGGGGGACCACTTTTGACACATGACGTCAGGAACCTCACATCATCCGTTGGAAACAATATTTGTACTGCTGTGATGAAGTTGTCAAAGTTTCAGCCAAAAATCCACTTGCAATTTTTAGGAACGATTTTCACTATTCAAAATTTTCACTGGCCTCCCGTTACTAGTGAGAATTCCGAGGATTCGGTCGAGAGCAAAAATTGAAAATACCCCTCTGAGTTTTTTCCATGAATAGTCGTGCTTACATGTGAGAATGTTAAAAATCACAAATTAAGCAATTATTCCCGCCGCGGAATTCTGGAATCGACGTCGCTCATTCCCGGTTTCTGAGAGGCCTCACCTTGAATTCCGGGAAACGGGAGGTTAGGTGAGACATGACATATTTCTGTATTTTTTTGATTTTTCTCCATCAAGTCTAATATTTTCGAGTCTAGATGACGATTTACCGATTGGAATCAGTTCAAACTGCCAGGAACATATCTGAAATGAACCCCTGTTTTCGCGGTTTTCAGAGGCCTCCCGTTGATTTCGGTAGATTCGGGTGTTGGGCGGAGAAAAAGAACGCCCATGTATGTTTTGTGTTTTATTCCACAAAGTTATTTGATTTTGAGTCTAGATCACAAATCAATAATCGGAACACGTTCAAATGATCAGTAACCATCTGAAACATGTCATTTTCCTCTTCAAAACCAAGCTCTTTTTCGGCGCGTCTTCGGGCTCTTCTAAGAATGCTCAATGTTGTCCGTTTGGCTTGATTCTAGGCTCAAAAGATGCGAAATTTTATGAGGAATTCGATGCTATGCTTAGATTTGCTGTATCTTGTCTGGGAGCAAAATTGCGGCAATTTTAGTGATTTTGGTGGATAATTTTTGAAAAATCGACTTTCTTCAGATGACCTGGGGGACCACTTTTGACACATGACGTCAGGAACCACACATCATCCGTTGGTCCATGAATAGTCGTGCTTACATGTGAGAATGTTAAAAATCACAAATTAAGCAATAATTCCCGCCGCGGAATTCTGGAATCGACGTCGCTCATTCCCGGTTTCTGAGAGGCCTCACCTTGAATTCCGGGAAACGGGAGGTTAGGTGAGACATGACATATTTCTGTATTTTTTTGATTTTTCTCCATCAAGTCTAATATTTTCGAGTCTAGATGACGATTTACCGATTGGAATCAGTTCAAACTGCCAGGAACATATCTGAAATGAACCCCTGTTTTCGCGGTTTTCAGAGGCCTCCCGTTGATTTCGGTAGATTCGGGTGTTGGGCGGAGAAAAAGAACGCCCATGTATGTTTTGTGTTTTATTCCACAAAGTTATTTGATTTTGAGTCTAGATCACAAATCAATAATCGGAACACGTTCAAATGATCAGTAACCATCTGAAACATGTCATTTTCCTCTTCAAAACCAAGCTCTTTTTCGGCGCGTCTTCGGGCTCTTCTAAGAATGCTCAATGTTGTCCGTTTGGCTTGATTCTAGGCTCAAAAGATGCGAAATTTTATGAGGAATCCGACGCTATGCTTAGATTTGCTGTATCTCATCTGGGAGCAAAATTGCGGCGATTTTAGTGATTTTGGTGGAAAATGTTGGAAAAATTGACTTTGGGGGGATTTGGGATCTAGGGGTGAAATGAAAAACGGCGTATACCCTCGAATGTCTCTCCATAGGCCCTTTTCACATCATCTGAGAGTGACGAAAATCCAAAAATCATGAATTCCTACTGTTGCGGGATTCTGGAATCGACGTCGCTCATTCCCGGTTTCTGAGAGGCCTCACCTTGAATTCCGGGAAACGGGAGGTTAGGTGAGACATGACATATTTCTGTATTTTTTTGATTTTTCTCCATCAAGTCTAATATTTTCGAGTCTAGATGACGATTTACCGATTGGAATCAGTTCAAACTGCCAGGAACATATCTGAAATGAACCCCTGTTTTCGCGGTTTTCAGAGGCCTCCCGTTGATTTCGGTAGATTCGGGTGTTGGGCGGAGAAAAAGAACGCCCATGTATGTTTTGTGTTTTATTCCACAAAGTTATTTGATTTTGAGTCTAGATCACAAATCAATAATCGGAACACGTTCAAATGATCAGTAACCATCTGAAACATGTCATTTTCCTCTTCAAAACCAAGCTCTTTTTCGGCGCGTCTTCGGGCTCTTCTAAGAATGCTCAATGTTGTCCGTTTGGCTTGATTCTAGGCTCAAAAGATGCGAAATTTTATGAGGAATCCGACGCTATGCTTAGATTTGCTGTATCTCATCTGGGAGCAAAATTGCGGCGATTTTAGTGATTTTGGTGGAAAATGTTGGAAAAATTGACTTTGGGGGGATTTGGGATCTAGGGGTGAAATGAAAAACGGCGTATACCCTCGAATGTCTCTCCATAGGCCCTTTTCACATCATCTGAGAGTGACGAAAATCCAAAAATCATGAATTCCTACTGTTGCGGGATTCTGGAATCGACGTCGCTCATTCCCGGTTTCTGAGAGGCCTCACCTTGAATTCCGGGAAACGGGAGGTTAGGTGAGACATGACATATTTCTGTATTTTTTTGATTTTTCTCCATCAAGTCTAATATTTTCGAGTCTAGATGACGATTTACCGATTGGAATCAGTTCAAACTGCCAGGAACATATCTGAAATGAACCCCTGTTTTCGCGGTTTTCAGAGGCCTCCCGTTGATTTCGGTAGATTCGGGTGTTGGGCGGAGAAAAAGAACGCCCATGTATGTTTTGTGTTTTATTCCACAAAGTTATTTGATTTTGAGTCTAGATCACAAATCAATAATCGGAACACGTTCAAATGATCAGTAACCATCTGAAACATGTCATTTTCCTCTTCAAAACCAAGCTCTTTTTCGGCGCGTCTTCGGGCTCTTCTAAGAATGCTCAATGTTGTCCGTTTGGCTTGATTCTAGGCTCAAAAGATGCGAAATTTTATGAGGAATCCGACGCTATGCTTAGATTTGCTGTATCTCATCTGGGAGCAAAATTGCGGCGATTTTAGTGATTTTGGTGGAAAATGTTGGAAAAATTGACTTTGGGGGGATTTGGGATCTAGGGGTGAAATGAAAAACGGCGTATACCCTCGAATGTCTCTCCATAGGCCCTTTTCACATCATCTGAGAGTGACGAAAATCCAAAAATCATGAATTCCTACTGTTGCGGGATTCTGGAATCGACGTCGCTCATTCCCGGTTTCTGAGAGGCCTCACCTTGAATTCCGGGAAACGGGAGGTTAGGTGAGACATGACATATTTCTGTATTTTTTTGATTTTTCTCCATCAAGTCTAATATTTTCGAGTCTAGATGACGATTTACCGATTGGAATCAGTTCAAACTGCCAGGAACATATCTGAAATGAACCCCTGTTTTCGCGGTTTTCAGAGGCCTCCCGTTGATTTCGGTAGATTCGGGTGTTGGGCGGAGAAAAAGAACGCCCATGTATGTTTTGTGTTTTATTCCACAAAGTTATTTGATTTTGAGTCTAGATCACAAATCAATAATCGGAACACGTTCAAATGATCAGTAACCATCTGAAACATGTCATTTTCCTCTTCAAAACCAAGCTCTTTTTCGGCGCGTCTTCGGGCTCTTCTAAGAATGCTCAATGTTGTCCGTTTGGCTTGATTCTAGGCTCAAAAGATGCGAAATTTTATGAGGAATCCGACGCTATGCTTAGATTTGCTGTATCTCATCTGGGAGCAAAATTGCGGCGATTTTAGTGATTTTGGTGGAAAATGTTGGAAAAATTGACTTTGGGGGGATTTGGGATCTAGGGGTGAAATGAAAAACGGCGTATACCCTCGAATGTCTCTCCATAGGCCCTTTTCACATCATCTGAGAGTGACGAAAATCCAAAAATCATGAATTCCTACTGTTGCGGGATTCTGGAATCGACGTCGCTCATTCCCGGTTTCTGAGAGGCCTCACCTTGAATTCCGGGAAACGGGAGGTTAGGTGAGACATGACATATTTCTGTATTTTTTTGATTTTTCTCCATCAAGTCTAATATTTTCGAGTCTAGATGACGATTTACCGATTGGAATCAGTTCAAACTGCCAGGAACATATCTGAAATGAACCCCTGTTTTCGCGGTTTTCAGAGGCCTCCCGTTGATTTCGGTAGATTCGGGTGTTGGGCGGAGAAAAAGAACGCCCATGTATGTTTTGTGTTTTATTCCACAAAGTTATTTGATTTTGAGTCTAGATCACAAATCAATAATCGGAACACGTTCAAATGATCAGTAACCATCTGAAACATGTCATTTTCCTCTTCAAAACCAAGCTCTTTTTCGGCGCGTCTTCGGGCTCTTCTAAGAATGCTCAATGTTGTCCGTTTGGCTTGATTCTAGGCTCAAAAGATGCGAAATTTTATGAGGAATCCGACGCTATGCTTAGATTTGCTGTATCTCATCTGGGAGCAAAATTGCGGCGATTTTAGTGATTTTGGTGGAAAATGTTGGAAAAATTGACTTTGGGGGGATTTGGGATCTAGGGGTGAAATGAAAAACGGCGTATACCCTCGAATGTCTCTCCATAGGCCCTTTTCACATCATCTGAGAGTGACGAAAATCCAAAAATCATGAATTCCTACTGTTGCGGGATTCTGGAATCGACGTCGCTCATTCCCGGTTTCTGAGAGGACTCACCTTGAATTCCGGGAAACGGGAGGTTAGGTGAGACATGACATATTTCTGTATTTTTTTGATTTTTCTCCATCAAGTCTAATATTTTCGAGTCTAGATGACGATTTACCGATTGGAATCAGTTCAAACTGCCAGGAACATATCTGAAATGAACCCCTGTTTTCGCGGTTTTCAGAGGCCTCCCGTTGATTTCGGTAGATTCGGGTGTTGGGCGGAGAAAAAGAACGCCCATGTATGTTTTGTGTTTTATTCCACAAAGTTTTTTGATTTTGAGTCTAGATCACAAATCAATAATCGGAACACGTTCAAATGATCAGTAAGCATCTGAAACATGTCATTTTCCTCTTCAAAACCAAGCTCTTTTTCGGCGCGTCTTCGGGCTCTTCTAAGAATGCTCAATGTTGTCCGTTTGGCTTGATTCTAGGCTCAAAAGATGCGAAATTTTATGAGGAATCCGACGCTATGCTTAGATTTGCTGTATCTCATCTGGGAGCAAAATTGCGGCGATTTTAGTGATTTTGGTGGAAAATGTTGGAAAAATTGACTTTGGGGGGATTTGGGATCTAGGGGTGAAATGAAAAACGGCGTATACCCTCGAATGTCTCTCCATAGGCCCTTTTCACATCATCTGAGAGTGACGAAAATCCAAAAATCATGAATTCCTACTGTTGCGGGATTCTGGAATCGACGTCGCTCATTCCCGGTTTCTGAGAGGCCTCACCTTGAATTCCGGGAAACGGGAGGTTAGGTGAGACATGACATATTTCTGTATTTTTTTGATTTTTCTCCATCAAGTCTAATATTTTCGAGTCTAGATGACGATTTACCGATTGGAATCAGTTCAAACTGCCAGGAACATATCTGAAATGAACCCCTGTTTTCGCGGTTTTCAGAGGCCTCCCGTTGATTTCGGTAGATTCGGGTGTTGGGCGGAGAAAAAGAACGCCCATGTATGTTTTGTGTTTTATTCCACAAAGTTATTTGATTTTGAGTCTAGATCACAAATCAATAATCGGAACACGTTCAAATGATCAGTAACCATCTGAAACATGTCATTTTCCTCTTCAAAACCAAGCTCTTTTTCGGCGCGTCTTCGGGCTCTTCTAAGAATGCTCAATGTTGTCCGTTTGGCTTGATTCTAGGCTCAAAAGATGCGAAATTTTATGAGGAATCCGACGCTATGCTTAGATTTGCTGTATCTCATCTGGGAGCAAAATTGCGGCGATTTTAGTGATTTTGGTGGAAAATGTTGGAAAAATTGACTTTGGGGGGATTTGGGATCTAGGGGTGAAATGAAAAACGGCGTATACCCTCGAATGTCTCTCCATAGGCCCTTTTCACATCATCTGAGAGTGACGAAAATCCAAAAATCATGAATTCCTACTGTTGCGGGATTCTGGAATCGACGTCGCTCATTCCCGGTTTCTGAGAGGCCTCACCTTGAATTCCGGGAAACGGGAGGTTAGGTGAGACATGACATATTTCTGTATTTTTTTGATTTTTCTCCATCAAGTCTAATATTTTCGAGTCTAGATGACGATTTACCGATTGGAATCAGTTCAAACTGCCAGGAACATATCTGAAATGAACCCCTGTTTTCGCGGTTTTCAGAGGCCTCCCGTTGATTTCGGTAGATTCGGGTGTTGGGCGGAGAAAAAGAACGCCCATGTATGTTTTGTGTTTTATTCCACAAAGTTTTTTGATTTTGAGTCTAGATCACAAATCAATAATCGGAACACGTTCAAATGATCAGTAACCATCTGAAACATGTCATTTTCCTCTTCAAAACCAAGCTCTTTTTCGGCGCGTCTTCGGGCTCTTCTAAGAATGCTCAATGTTGTCCGTTTGGCTTGATTCTAGGCTCAAAAGATGCGAAATTTTATGAGGAATCCGACGCTATGCTTAGATTTGCTGTATCTCATCTGGGAGCAAAATTGCGGCGATTTTAGTGATTTTGGTGGAAAATGTTGGAAAAATTGACTTTGGGGGGATTTGGGATCTAGGGGTGAAATGAAAAACGGCGTATACCCTCGAATGTCTCTCCATAGGCCCTTTTCACATCATCTGAGAGTGACGAAAATCCAAAAATCATGAATTCCTACTGTTGCGGGATTCTGGAATCGACGTCGCTCATTCCCGGTTTCTGAGAGGACTCACCTTGAATTCCGGGAAACGGGAGGTTAGGTGAGACATGACATATTTCTGTATTTTTTTGATTTTTCTCCATCAAGTCTAATATTTTCGAGTCTAGATGACGATTTACCGATTGGAATCAGTTCAAACTGCCAGGAACATATCTGAAATGAACCCCTGTTTTCGCGGTTTTCAGAGGCCTCCCGTTGATTTCGGTAGATTCGGGTGTTGGGCGGAGAAAAAGAACGCCCATGTATGTTTTGTGTTTTATTCCACAAAGTTATTTGATTTTGAGTCTAGATCACAAATCAATAATCGGAACACGTTCAAATGATCAGTAACCATCTGAAACATGTCATTTTCCTCTTCAAAACCAAGCTCTTTTTCGGCGCGTCTTCGGGCTCTTCTAAGAATGCTCAATGTTGTCCGTTTGGCTTGATTCTAGGCTCAAAAGATGCGAAATTTTATGAGGAATCCGACGCTATGCTTAGATTTGCTGTATCTCATCTGGGAGCAAAATTGCGGCGATTTTAGTGATTTTGGTGGAAAATGTTGGAAAAATTGACTTTGGGGGGATTTGGGATCTAGGGGTGAAATGAAAAACGGCGTATACCCTCGAATGTCTCTCCATAGGCCCTTTTCACATCATCTGAGAGTGACGAAAATCCAAAAATCATGAATTCCTACTGTTGCGGGATTCTGGAATCGACGTCGCTCATTCCCGGTTTCTGAGAGGCCTCACCTTGAATTCCGGGAAACGGGAGGTTAGGTGAGACATGACATATTTCTGTATTTTTTTGATTTTTCTCCATCAAGTCTAATATTTTCGAGTCTAGATGACGATTTACCGATTGGAATCAGTTCAAACTGCCAGGAACATATCTGAAATGAACCCCTGTTTTCGCGGTTTTCAGAGGCCTCCCGTTGATTTCGGTAGATTCGGGTGTTGGGCGGAGAAAAAGAACGCCCATGTATGTTTTGTGTTTTATTCCACAAAGTTTTTTGATTTTGAGTCTAGATCACAAATCAATAATCGGAACACGTTCAAATGATCAGTAACCATCTGAAACATGTCATTTTCCTCTTCAAAACCAAGCTCTTTTTCGGCGCGTCTTCGGGCTCTTCTAAGAATGCTCAATGTTGTCCGTTTGGCTTGATTCTAGGCTCAAAAGATGCGAAATTTTATGAGGAATCCGACGCTATGCTTAGATTTGCTGTATCTCATCTGGGAGCAAAATTGCGGCGATTTTAGTGATTTTGGTGGAAAATGTTGGAAAAATTGACTTTGGGGGGATTTGGGATCTAGGGGTGAAATGAAAAACGGCGTATACCCTCGAATGTCTCTCCATAGGCCCTTTTCACATCATCTGAGAGTGACGAAAATCCAAAAATCATGAATTCCTACTGTTGCGGGATTCTGGAATCGACGTCGCTCATTCCCGGTTTCTGAGAGGACTCACCTTGAATTCCGGGAAACGGGAGGTTAGGTGAGACATGACATATTTCTGTATTTTTTTGATTTTTCTCCATCAAGTCTAATATTTTCGAGTCTAGATGACGATTTACCGATTGGAATCAGTTCAAACTGCCAGGAACATATCTGAAATGAACCCCTGTTTTCGCGGTTTTCAGAGGCCTCCCGTTGATTTCGGTAGATTCGGGTGTTGGGCGGAGAAAAAGAACGCCCATGTATGTTTTGTGTTTTATTCCACAAAGTTTTTTGATTTTGAGTCTAGATCACAAATCAATAATCGGAACACGTTCAAATGATCAGTAACCATCTGAAACATGTCATTTTCCTCTTCAAAACCAAGCTCTTTTTCGGCGCGTCTTCGGGCTCTTCTAAGAATGCTCAATGTTGTCCGTTTGGCTTGATTCTAGGCTCAAAAGATGCGAAATTTTATGAGGAATCCGACGCTATGCTTAGATTTGCTGTATCTCATCTGGGAGCAAAATTGCGGCGATTTTAGTGATTTTGGTGGAAAATGTTGGAAAAATTGACTTTGGGGGGATTTGGGATCTAGGGGTGAAATGAAAAACGGCGTATACCCTCGAATGTCTCTCCATAGGCCCTTTTCACATCATCTGAGAGTGACGAAAATCCAAAAATCATGAATTCCTACTGTTGCGGGATTCTGGAATCGACGTCGCTCATTCCCGGTTTCTGAGAGGACTCACCTTGAATTCCGGGAAACGGGAGGTTAGGTGAGACATGACATATTTCTGTATTTTTTTGATTTTTCTCCATCAAGTCTAATATTTTCGAGTCTAGATGACGATTTACCGATTGGAATCAGTTCAAACTGCCAGGAACATATCTGAAATGAACCCCTGTTTTCGCGGTTTTCAGAGGCCTCCCGTTGATTTCGGTAGATTCGGGTGTTGGGCGGAGAAAAAGAACGCCCATGTATGTTTTGTGTTTTATTCCACAAAGTTATTTGATTTTGAGTCTAGATCACAAATCAATAATCGGAACACGTTCAAATGATCAGTAACCATCTGAAACATGTCATTTTCCTCTTCAAAACCAAGCTCTTTTTCGGCGCGTCTTCGGGCTCTTCTAAGAATGCTCAATGTTGTCCGTTTGGCTTGATTCTAGGCTCAAAAGATGCGAAATTTTATGAGGAATCCGACGCTATGCTTAGATTTGCTGTATCTCATCTGGGAGCAAAATTGCGGCGATTTTAGTGATTTTGGTGGAAAATGTTGGAAAAATTGACTTTGGGGGGATTTGGGATCTAGGGGTGAAATGAAAAACGGCGTATACCCTCGAATGTCTCTCCATAGGCCCTTTTCACATCATCTGAGAGTGACGAAAATCCAAAAATCATGAATTCCTACTGTTGCGGGATTCTGGAATCGACGTCGCTCATTCCCGGTTTCTGAGAGGCCTCACCTTGAATTCCGGGAAACGGGAGGTTAGGTGAGACATGACATATTTCTGTATTTTTTTGATTTTTCTCCATCAAGTCTAATATTTTCGAGTCTAGATGACGATTTACCGATTGGAATCAGTTCAAACTGCCAGGAACATATCTGAAATGAACCCCTGTTTTCGCGGTTTTCAGAGGCCTCCCGTTGATTTCGGTAGATTCGGGTGTTGGGCGGAGAAAAAGAACGCCCATGTATGTTTTGTGTTTTATTCCACAAAGTTATTTGATTTTGAGTCTAGATCACAAATCAATAATCGGAACACGTTCAAATGATCAGTAACCATCTGAAACATGTCATTTTCCTCTTCAAAACCAAGCTCTTTTTCGGCGCGTCTTCGGGCTCTTCTAAGAATGCTCAATGTTGTCCGTTTGGCTTGATTCTAGGCTCAAAAGATGCGAAATTTTATGAGGAATCCGACGCTATGCTTAGATTTGCTGTATCTCATCTGGGAGCAAAATTGCGGCGATTTTAGTGATTTTGGTGGAAAATGTTGGAAAAATTGACTTTGGGGGGATTTGGGATCTAGGGGTGAAATGAAAAACGGCGTATACCCTCGAATGTCTCTCCATAGGCCCTTTTCACATCATCTGAGAGTGACGAAAATCCAAAAATCATGAATTCCTACTGTTGCGGGATTCTGGAATCGACGTCGCTCATTCCCGGTTTCTGAGAGGACTCACCTTGAATTCCGGGAAACGGGAGGTTAGGTGAGACATGACATATTTCTGTATTTTTTTGATTTTTCTCCATCAAGTCTAATATTTTCGAGTCTAGATGACGATTTACCGATTGGAATCAGTTCAAACTGCCAGGAACATATCTGAAATGAACCCCTGTTTTCGCGGTTTTCAGAGGCCTCCCGTTGATTTCGGTAGATTCGGGTGTTGGGCGGAGAAAAAGAACGCCCATGTATGTTTTGTGTTTTATTCCACAAAGTTATTTGATTTTGAGTCTAGATCACAAATCAATAATCGGAACACGTTCAAATGATCAGTAACCATCTGAAACATGTCATTTTCCTCTTCAAAACCAAGCTCTTTTTCGGCGCGTCTTCGGGCTCTTCTAAGAATGCTCAATGTTGTCCGTTTGGCTTGATTCTAGGCTCAAAAGATGCGAAATTTTATGAGGAATCCGACGCTATGCTTAGATTTGCTGTATCTCATCTGGGAGCAAAATTGCGGCGATTTTAGTGATTTTGGTGGAAAATGTTGGAAAAATTGACTTTGGGGGGATTTGGGATCTAGGGGTGAAATGAAAAACGGCGTATACCCTCGAATGTCTCTCCATAGGCCCTTTTCACATCATCTGAGAGTGACGAAAATCCAAAAATCATGAATTCCTACTGTTGCGGGATTCTGGAATCGACGTCGCTCATTCCCGGTTTCTGAGAGGCCTCACCTTGAATTCCGGGAAACGGGAGGTTAGGTGAGACATGACATATTTCTGTATTTTTTTGATTTTTCTCCATCAAGTCTAATATTTTCGAGTCTAGATGACGATTTACCGATTGGAATCAGTTCAAACTGCCAGGAACATATCTGAAATGAACCCCTGTTTTCGCGGTTTTCAGAGGCCTCCCGTTGATTTCGGTAGATTCGGGTGTTGGGCGGAGAAAAAGAACGCCCATGTATGTTTTGTGTTTTATTCCACAAAGTTATTTGATTTTGAGTCTAGATCACAAATCAATAATCGGAACACGTTCAAATGATCAGTAACCATCTGAAACATGTCATTTTCCTCTTCAAAACCAAGCTCTTTTTCGGCGCGTCTTCGGGCTCTTCTAAGAATGCTCAATGTTGTCCGTTTGGCTTGATTCTAGGCTCAAAAGATGCGAAATTTTATGAGGAATCCGACGCTATGCTTAGATTTGCTGTATCTCATCTGGGAGCAAAATTGCGGCGATTTTAGTGATTTTGGTGGAAAATGTTGGAAAAATTGACTTTGGGGGGATTTGGGATCTAGGGGTGAAATGAAAAACGGCGTATACCCTCGAATGTCTCTCCATAGGCCCTTTTCACATCATCTGAGAGTGACGAAAATCCAAAAATCATGAATTCCTACTGTTGCGGGATTCTGGAATCGACGTCGCTCATTCCCGGTTTCTGAGAGGCCTCACCTTGAATTCCGGGAAACGGGAGGTTAGGTGAGACATGACATATTTCTGTATTTTTTTGATTTTTCTCCATCAAGTCTAATATTTTCGAGTCTAGATGACGATTTACCGATTGGAATCAGTTCAAACTGCCAGGAACATATCTGAAATGAACCCCTGTTTTCGCGGTTTTCAGAGGCCTCCCGTTGATTTCGGTAGATTCGGGTGTTGGGCGGAGAAAAAGAACGCCCATGTATGTTTTGTGTTTTATTCCACAAAGTTATTTGATTTTGAGTCTAGATCACAAATCAATAATCGGAACACGTTCAAATGATCAGTAACCATCTGAAACATGTCATTTTCCTCTTCAAAACCAAGCTCTTTTTCGGCGCGTCTTCGGGCTCTTCTAAGAATGCTCAATGTTGTCCGTTTGGCTTGATTCTAGGCTCAAAAGATGCGAAATTTTATGAGGAATCCGACGCTATGCTTAGATTTGCTGTATCTCATCTGGGAGCAAAATTGCGGCGATTTTAGTGATTTTGGTGGAAAATGTTGGAAAAATTGACTTTGGGGGGATTTGGGATCTAGGGGTGAAATGAAAAACGGCGTATACCCTCGAATGTCTCTCCATAGGCCCTTTTCACATCATCTGAGAGTGACGAAAATCCAAAAATCATGAATTCCTACTGTTGCGGGATTCTGGAATCGACGTCGCTCATTCCCGGTTTCTGAGAGGCCTCACCTTGAATTCCGGGAAACGGGAGGTTAGGTGAGACATGACATATTTCTGTATTTTTTTGATTTTTCTCCATCAAGTCTAATATTTTCGAGTCTAGATGACGATTTACCGATTGGAATCAGTTCAAACTGCCAGGAACATATCTGAAATGAACCCCTGTTTTCGCGGTTTTCAGAGGCCTCCCGTTGATTTCGGTAGATTCGGGTGTTGGGCGGAGAAAAAGAACGCCCATGTATGTTTTGTGTTTTATTCCACAAAGTTATTTGATTTTGAGTCTAGATCACAAATCAATAATCGGAACACGTTCAAATGATCAGTAACCATCTGAAACATGTCATTTTCCTCTTCAAAACCAAGCTCTTTTTCGGCGCGTCTTCGGGCTCTTCTAAGAATGCTCAATGTTGTCCGTTTGGCTTGATTCTAGGCTCAAAAGATGCGAAATTTTATGAGGAATCCGACGCTATGCTTAGATTTGCTGTATCTCATCTGGGAGCAAAATTGCGGCGATTTTAGTGATTTTGGTGGAAAATGTTGGAAAAATTGACTTTGGGGGGATTTGGGATCTAGGGGTGAAATGAAAAACGGCGTATACCCTCGAATGTCTCTCCATAGGCCCTTTTCACATCATCTGAGAGTGACGAAAATCCAAAAATCATGAATTCCTACTGTTGCGGGATTCTGGAATCGACGTCGCTCATTCCCGGTTTCTGAGAGGCCTCACCTTGAATTCCGGGAAACGGGAGGTTAGGTGAGACATGACATATTTCTGTATTTTTTTGATTTTTCTCCATCAAGTCTAATATTTTCGAGTCTAGATGACGATTTACCGATTGGAATCAGTTCAAACTGCCAGGAACATATCTGAAATGAACCCCTGTTTTCGCGGTTTTCAGAGGCCTCCCGTTGATTTCGGTAGATTCGGGTGTTGGGCGGAGAAAAAGAACGCCCATGTATGTTTTGTGTTTTATTCCACAAAGTTATTTGATTTTGAGTCTAGATCACAAATCAATAATCGGAACACGTTCAAATGATCAGTAACCATCTGAAACATGTCATTTTCCTCTTCAAAACCAAGCTCTTTTTCGGCGCGTCTTCGGGCTCTTCTAAGAATGCTCAATGTTGTCCGTTTGGCTTGATTCTAGGCTCAAAAGATGCGAAATTTTATGAGGAATCCGACGCTATGCTTAGATTTGCTGTATCTCATCTGGGAGCAAAATTGCGGCGATTTTAGTGATTTTGGTGGAAAATGTTGGAAAAATTGACTTTGGGGGGATTTGGGATCTAGGGGTGAAATGAAAAACGGCGTATACCCTCGAATGTCTCTCCATAGGCCCTTTTCACATCATCTGAGAGTGACGAAAATCCAAAAATCATGAATTCCTACTGTTGCGGGATTCTGGAATCGACGTCGCTCATTCCCGGTTTCTGAGAGGCCTCACCTTGAATTCCGGGAAACGGGAGGTTAGGTGAGACATGACATATTTCTGTATTTTTTTGATTTTTCTCCATCAAGTCTAATATTTTCGAGTCTAGATGACGATTTACCGATTGGAATCAGTTCAAACTGCCAGGAACATATCTGAAATGAACCCCTGTTTTCGCGGTTTTCAGAGGCCTCCCGTTGATTTCGGTAGATTCGGGTGTTGGGCGGAGAAAAAGAACGCCCATGTATGTTTTGTGTTTTATTCCACAAAGTTATTTGATTTTGAGTCTAGATCACAAATCAATAATCGGAACACGTTCAAATGATCAGTAACCATCTGAAACATGTCATTTTCCTCTTCAAAACCAAGCTCTTTTTCGGCGCGTCTTCGGGCTCTTCTAAGAATGCTCAATGTTGTCCGTTTGGCTTGATTCTAGGCTCAAAAGATGCGAAATTTTATGAGGAATCCGACGCTATGCTTAGATTTGCTGTATCTCATCTGGGAGCAAAATTGCGGCGATTTTAGTGATTTTGGTGGAAAATGTTGGAAAAATTGACTTTGGGGGGATTTGGGATCTAGGGGTGAAATGAAAAACGGCGTATACCCTCGAATGTCTCTCCATAGGCCCTTTTCACATCATCTGAGAGTGACGAAAATCCAAAAATCATGAATTCCTACTGTTGCGGGATTCTGGAATCGACGTCGCTCATTCCCGGTTTCTGAGAGGCCTCACCTTGAATTCCGGGAAACGGGAGGTTAGGTGAGACATGACATATTTCTGTATTTTTTTGATTTTTCTCCATCAAGTCTAATATTTTCGAGTCTAGATGACGATTTACCGATTGGAATCAGTTCAAACTGCCAGGAACATATCTGAAATGAACCCCTGTTTTCGCGGTTTTCAGAGGCCTCCCGTTGATTTCGGTAGATTCGGGTGTTGGGCGGAGAAAAAGAACGCCCATGTATGTTTTGTGTTTTATTCCACAAAGTTATTTGATTTTGAGTCTAGATCACAAATCAATAATCGGAACACGTTCAAATGATCAGTAACCATCTGAAACATGTCATTTTCCTCTTCAAAACCAAGCTCTTTTTCGGCGCGTCTTCGGGCTCTTCTAAGAATGCTCAATGTTGTCCGTTTGGCTTGATTCTAGGCTCAAAAGATGCGAAATTTTATGAGGAATCCGACGCTATGCTTAGATTTGCTGTATCTCATCTGGGAGCAAAATTGCGGCGATTTTAGTGATTTTGGTGGAAAATGTTGGAAAAATTGACTTTGGGGGGATTTGGGATCTAGGGGTGAAATGAAAAACGGCGTATACCCTCGAATGTCTCTCCATAGGCCCTTTTCACATCATCTGAGAGTGACGAAAATCCAAAAATCATGAATTCCTACTGTTGCGGGATTCTGGAATCGACGTCGCTCATTCCCGGTTTCTGAGAGGCCTCACCTTGAATTCCGGGAAACGGGAGGTTAGGTGAGACATGACATATTTCTGTATTTTTTTGATTTTTCTCCATCAAGTCTAATATTTTCGAGTCTAGATGACGATTTACCGATTGGAATCAGTTCAAACTGCCAGGAACATATCTGAAATGAACCCCTGTTTTCGCGGTTTTCAGAGGCCTCCCGTTGATTTCGGTAGATTCGGGTGTTGGGCGGAGAAAAAGAACGCCCATGTATGTTTTGTGTTTTATTCCACAAAGTTATTTGATTTTGAGTCTAGATCACAAATCAATAATCGGAACACGTTCAAATGATCAGTAACCATCTGAAACATGTCATTTTCCTCTTCAAAACCAAGCTCTTTTTCGGCGCGTCTTCGGGCTCTTCTAAGAATGCTCAATGTTGTCCGTTTGGCTTGATTCTAGGCTCAAAAGATGCGAAATTTTATGAGGAATCCGACGCTATGCTTAGATTTGCTGTATCTCATCTGGGAGCAAAATTGCGGCGATTTTAGTGATTTTGGTGGAAAATGTTGGAAAAATTGACTTTGGGGGGATTTGGGATCTAGGGGTGAAATGAAAAACGGCGTATACCCTCGAATGTCTCTCCATAGGCCCTTTTCACATCATCTGAGAGTGACGAAAATCCAAAAATCATGAATTCCTACTGTTGCGGGATTCTGGAATCGACGTCGCTCATTCCCGGTTTCTGAGAGGCCTCACCTTGAATTCCGGGAAACGGGAGGTTAGGTGAGACATGACATATTTCTGTATTTTTTTGATTTTTCTCCATCAAGTCTAATATTTTCGAGTCTAGATGACGATTTACCGATTGGAATCAGTTCAAACTGCCAGGAACATATCTGAAATGAACCCCTGTTTTCGCGGTTTTCAGAGGCCTCCCGTTGATTTCGGTAGATTCGGGTGTTGGGCGGAGAAAAAGAACGCCCATGTATGTTTTGTGTTTTATTCCACAAAGTTATTTGATTTTGAGTCTAGATCACAAATCAATAATCGGAACACGTTCAAATGATCAGTAACCATCTGAAACATGTCATTTTCCTCTTCAAAACCAAGCTCTTTTTCGGCGCGTCTTCGGGCTCTTCTAAGAATGCTCAATGTTGTCCGTTTGGCTTGATTCTAGGCTCAAAAGATGCGAAATTTTATGAGGAATCCGACGCTATGCTTAGATTTGCTGTATCTCATCTGGGAGCAAAATTGCGGCGATTTTAGTGATTTTGGTGGAAAATGTTGGAAAAATTGACTTTGGGGGGATTTGGGATCTAGGGGTGAAATGAAAAACGGCGTATACCCTCGAATGTCTCTCCATAGGCCCTTTTCACATCATCTGAGAGTGACGAAAATCCAAAAATCATGAATTCCTACTGTTGCGGGATTCTGGAATCGACGTCGCTCATTCCCGGTTTCTGAGAGGCCTCACCTTGAATTCCGGGAAACGGGAGGTTAGGTGAGACATGACATATTTCTGTATTTTTTTGATTTTTCTCCATCAAGTCTAATATTTTCGAGTCTAGATGACGATTTACCGATTGGAATCAGTTCAAACTGCCAGGAACATATCTGAAATGAACCCCTGTTTTCGCGGTTTTCAGAGGCCTCCCGTTGATTTCGGTAGATTCGGGTGTTGGGCGGAGAAAAAGAACGCCCATGTATGTTTTGTGTTTTATTCCACAAAGTTATTTGATTTTGAGTCTAGATCACAAATCAATAATCGGAACACGTTCAAATGATCAGTAACCATCTGAAACATGTCATTTTCCTCTTCAAAACCAAGCTCTTTTTCGGCGCGTCTTCGGGCTCTTCTAAGAATGCTCAATGTTGTCCGTTTGGCTTGATTCTAGGCTCAAAAGATGCGAAATTTTATGAGGAATCCGACGCTATGCTTAGATTTGCTGTATCTCATCTGGGAGCAAAATTGCGGCGATTTTAGTGATTTTGGTGGAAAATGTTGGAAAAATTGACTTTGGGGGGATTTGGGATCTAGGGGTGAAATGAAAAACGGCGTATACCCTCGAATGTCTCTCCATAGGCCCTTTTCACATCATCTGAGAGTGACGAAAATCCAAAAATCATGAATTCCTACTGTTGCGGGATTCTGGAATCGACGTCGCTCATTCCCGGTTTCTGAGAGGCCTCACCTTGAATTCCGGGAAACGGGAGGTTAGGTGAGACATGACATATTTCTGTATTTTTTTGATTTTTCTCCATCAAGTCTAATATTTTCGAGTCTAGATGACGATTTACCGATTGGAATCAGTTCAAACTGCCAGGAACATATCTGAAATGAACCCCTGTTTTCGCGGTTTTCAGAGGCCTCCCGTTGATTTCGGTAGATTCGGGTGTTGGGCGGAGAAAAAGAACGCCCATGTATGTTTTGTGTTTTATTCCACAAAGTTATTTGATTTTGAGTCTAGATCACAAATCAATAATCGGAACACGTTCAAATGATCAGTAACCATCTGAAACATGTCATTTTCCTCTTCAAAACCAAGCTCTTTTTCGGCGCGTCTTCGGGCTCTTCTAAGAATGCTCAATGTTGTCCGTTTGGCTTGATTCTAGGCTCAAAAGATGCGAAATTTTATGAGGAATCCGACGCTATGCTTAGATTTGCTGTATCTCATCTGGGAGCAAAATTGCGGCGATTTTAGTGATTTTGGTGGAAAATGTTGGAAAAATTGACTTTGGGGGGATTTGGGATCTAGGGGTGAAATGAAAAACGGCGTATACCCTCGAATGTCTCTCCATAGGCCCTTTTCACATCATCTGAGAGTGACGAAAATCCAAAAATCATGAATTCCTACTGTTGCGGGATTCTGGAATCGACGTCGCTCATTCCCGGTTTCTGAGAGGCCTCACCTTGAATTCCGGGAAACGGGAGGTTAGGTGAGACATGACATATTTCTGTATTTTTTTGATTTTTCTCCATCAAGTCTAATATTTTCGAGTCTAGATGACGATTTACCGATTGGAATCAGTTCAAACTGCCAGGAACATATCTGAAATGAACCCCTGTTTTCGCGGTTTTCAGAGGCCTCCCGTTGATTTCGGTAGATTCGGGTGTTGGGCGGAGAAAAAGAACGCCCATGTATGTTTTGTGTTTTATTCCACAAAGTTATTTGATTTTGAGTCTAGATCACAAATCAATAATCGGAACACGTTCAAATGATCAGTAACCATCTGAAACATGTCATTTTCCTCTTCAAAACCAAGCTCTTTTTCGGCGCGTCTTCGGGCTCTTCTAAGAATGCTCAATGTTGTCCGTTTGGCTTGATTCTAGGCTCAAAAGATGCGAAATTTTATGAGGAATCCGACGCTATGCTTAGATTTGCTGTATCTCATCTGGGAGCAAAATTGCGGCGATTTTAGTGATTTTGGTGGAAAATGTTGGAAAAATTGACTTTGGGGGGATTTGGGATCTAGGGGTGAAATGAAAAACGGCGTATACCCTCGAATGTCTCTCCATAGGCCCTTTTCACATCATCTGAGAGTGACGAAAATCCAAAAATCATGAATTCCTACTGTTGCGGGATTCTGGAATCGACGTCGCTCATTCCCGGTTTCTGAGAGGCCTCACCTTGAATTCCGGGAAACGGGAGGTTAGGTGAGACATGACATATTTCTGTATTTTTTTGATTTTTCTCCATCAAGTCTAATATTTTCGAGTCTAGATGACGATTTACCGATTGGAATCAGTTCAAACTGCCAGGAACATATCTGAAATGAACCCCTGTTTTCGCGGTTTTCAGAGGCCTCCCGTTGATTTCGGTAGATTCGGGTGTTGGGCGGAGAAAAAGAACGCCCATGTATGTTTTGTGTTTTATTCCACAAAGTTATTTGATTTTGAGTCTAGATCACAAATCAATAATCGGAACACGTTCAAATGATCAGTAACCATCTGAAACATGTCATTTTCCTCTTCAAAACCAAGCTCTTTTTCGGCGCGTCTTCGGGCTCTTCTAAGAATGCTCAATGTTGTCCGTTTGGCTTGATTCTAGGCTCAAAAGATGCGAAATTTTATGAGGAATCCGACGCTATGCTTAGATTTGCTGTATCTCATCTGGGAGCAAAATTGCGGCGATTTTAGTGATTTTGGTGGAAAATGTTGGAAAAATTGACTTTGGGGGGATTTGGGATCTAGGGGTGAAATGAAAAACGGCGTATACCCTCGAATGTCTCTCCATAGGCCCTTTTCACATCATCTGAGAGTGACGAAAATCCAAAAATCATGAATTCCTACTGTTGCGGGATTCTGGAATCGACGTCGCTCATTCCCGGTTTCTGAGAGGCCTCACCTTGAATTCCGGGAAACGGGAGGTTAGGTGAGACATGACATATTTCTGTATTTTTTTGATTTTTCTCCATCAAGTCTAATATTTTCGAGTCTAGATGACGATTTACCGATTGGAATCAGTTCAAACTGCCAGGAACATATCTGAAATGAACCCCTGTTTTCGCGGTTTTCAGAGGCCTCCCGTTGATTTCGGTAGATTCGGGTGTTGGGCGGAGAAAAAGAACGCCCATGTATGTTTTGTGTTTTATTCCACAAAGTTATTTGATTTTGAGTCTAGATCACAAATCAATAATCGGAACACGTTCAAATGATCAGTAACCATCTGAAACATGTCATTTTCCTCTTCAAAACCAAGCTCTTTTTCGGCGCGTCTTCGGGCTCTTCTAAGAATGCTCAATGTTGTCCGTTTGGCTTGATTCTAGGCTCAAAAGATGCGAAATTTTATGAGGAATCCGACGCTATGCTTAGATTTGCTGTATCTCATCTGGGAGCAAAATTGCGGCGATTTTAGTGATTTTGGTGGAAAATGTTGGAAAAATTGACTTTGGGGGGATTTGGGATCTAGGGGTGAAATGAAAAACGGCGTATACCCTCGAATGTCTCTCCATAGGCCCTTTTCACATCATCTGAGAGTGACGAAAATCCAAAAATCATGAATTCCTACTGTTGCGGGATTCTGGAATCGACGTCGCTCATTCCCGGTTTCTGAGAGGCCTCACCTTGAATTCCGGGAAACGGGAGGTTAGGTGAGACATGACATATTTCTGTATTTTTTTGATTTTTCTCCATCAAGTCTAATATTTTCGAGTCTAGATGACGATTTACCGATTGGAATCAGTTCAAACTGCCAGGAACATATCTGAAATGAACCCCTGTTTTCGCGGTTTTCAGAGGCCTCCCGTTGATTTCGGTAGATTCGGGTGTTGGGCGGAGAAAAAGAACGCCCATGTATGTTTTGTGTTTTATTCCACAAAGTTATTTGATTTTGAGTCTAGATCACAAATCAATAATCGGAACACGTTCAAATGATCAGTAACCATCTGAAACATGTCATTTTCCTCTTCAAAACCAAGCTCTTTTTCGGCGCGTCTTCGGGCTCTTCTAAGAATGCTCAATGTTGTCCGTTTGGCTTGATTCTAGGCTCAAAAGATGCGAAATTTTATGAGGAATCCGACGCTATGCTTAGATTTGCTGTATCTCATCTGGGAGCAAAATTGCGGCGATTTTAGTGATTTTGGTGGAAAATGTTGGAAAAATTGACTTTGGGGGGATTTGGGATCTAGGGGTGAAATGAAAAACGGCGTATACCCTCGAATGTCTCTCCATAGGCCCTTTTCACATCATCTGAGAGTGACGAAAATCCAAAAATCATGAATTCCTACTGTTGCGGGATTCTGGAATCGACGTCGCTCATTCCCGGTTTCTGAGAGGCCTCACCTTGAATTCCGGGAAACGGGAGGTTAGGTGAGACATGACATATTTCTGTATTTTTTTGATTTTTCTCCATCAAGTCTAATATTTTCGAGTCTAGATGACGATTTACCGATTGGAATCAGTTCAAACTGCCAGGAACATATCTGAAATGAACCCCTGTTTTCGCGGTTTTCAGAGGCCTCCCGTTGATTTCGGTAGATTCGGGTGTTGGGCGGAGAAAAAGAACGCCCATGTATGTTTTGTGTTTTATTCCACAAAGTTATTTGATTTTGAGTCTAGATCACAAATCAATAATCGGAACACGTTCAAATGATCAGTAACCATCTGAAACATGTCATTTTCCTCTTCAAAACCAAGCTCTTTTTCGGCGCGTCTTCGGGCTCTTCTAAGAATGCTCAATGTTGTCCGTTTGGCTTGATTCTAGGCTCAAAAGATGCGAAATTTTATGAGGAATCCGACGCTATGCTTAGATTTGCTGTATCTCATCTGGGAGCAAAATTGCGGCGATTTTAGTGATTTTGGTGGAAAATGTTGGAAAAATTGACTTTGGGGGGATTTGGGATCTAGGGGTGAAATGAAAAACGGCGTATACCCTCGAATGTCTCTCCATAGGCCCTTTTCACATCATCTGAGAGTGACGAAAATCCAAAAATCATGAATTCCTACTGTTGCGGGATTCTGGAATCGACGTCGCTCATTCCCGGTTTCTGAGAGGCCTCACCTTGAATTCCGGGAAACGGGAGGTTAGGTGAGACATGACATATTTCTGTATTTTTTTGATTTTTCTCCATCAAGTCTAATATTTTCGAGTCTAGATGACGATTTACCGATTGGAATCAGTTCAAACTGCCAGGAACATATCTGAAATGAACCCCTGTTTTCGCGGTTTTCAGAGGCCTCCCGTTGATTTCGGTAGATTCGGGTGTTGGGCGGAGAAAAAGAACGCCCATGTATGTTTTGTGTTTTATTCCACAAAGTTATTTGATTTTGAGTCTAGATCACAAATCAATAATCGGAACACGTTCAAATGATCAGTAACCATCTGAAACATGTCATTTTCCTCTTCAAAACCAAGCTCTTTTTCGGCGCGTCTTCGGGCTCTTCTAAGAATGCTCAATGTTGTCCGTTTGGCTTGATTCTAGGCTCAAAAGATGCGAAATTTTATGAGGAATCCGA